>NW_010589212.1:104850-131268 GCF_000705375.1 Tinamus guttatus | reverse complement strand
TTCTTAATGCACCCCAGGATCTCATTGGCCTTCTTGGCCACGAGGGCACACTGCTGCCTCATGGTCAACTTGTCTCCAAGGATGCATAACAGAGTCAACACTTTTGGTAGCATGTTGAAAAATCAGCAAATATTTCACCAATATAACCATGTGGAAAATGATCTGACCTACAGTTTGCTATTTTATTCAGGTAATGAAGTCTGCAACAACACTACTGTCCTGCTTTGAGTTTCATCTGCATGCAGTCTGAAAGGCAGAATGTCTGGGGAAATGACTGGAGACCTTTCTTAGTTTTAGGGCAGAAAAAATACTTTAATCCAGTCCAGGAAAGTGGTAAGCCATACCAGTCAGAGAGGCATTAGTAGCCACTGTTGCACACTTTGAACAACCAAGATCCAAAGCAAACATTCAAGCAGTTAGGACTTTGGGTTTGGTTCTTTAGGTGTTCAGCACTCTTCCCTCTTCTTCCCTCCCCTCCCCTCCCTTCCCTTTCTTTTTTTGCTAAAGGGGCTGAACATGGCGGAGGGACCCTGCAGCTGTGCAACGCCCGATGGCAAATGATTGGGCTGATGTCACTGCTTGTTTGGACATGCTAGGGGGGGAGCGTCTTCCCTGTTCACTCTGGAAGTGAGGAGGCTGTTAGTGGACTTACAGCTGCAGAGCATAATTAGTATTAGCCTGAATCTCAAATGAGATCATAATAGTAAATATTGTAACATTGATGGTTTGATAGTTGTCTTTAACATTTATACTTCACTTATATTTGTGGCAATCATCATATGATGACACTGGAGAAGGATAAATATTTTTATTAATAAAAATTGTTTACTCTGCTTCAGTCTTTCTCCTTCCTTAGCCATATACTGACTCTCCAGATCAAGTACACTGCTATTCAGACCCTTTTTGTTAAAGTCCTGCTTCCTGCTAAGAAAATCTTATACAGACTAAGGGAGAGCGGGATACAAGGCAGACACTGTTTTGCAGTAAAATTTCTTAGATTTCTGGCATAACTATTTCTTTGCAGTAAATGTATGTTTTCCATCTGAATGTGAATGCGCTCTACCATGTGACCTAATCTTCTTGATATTTTGCCCAATATATTATGAGCTCAAGCTACTATTTCTTTCCTTTGTACAAGCCAATAATATAAATGCTAGAGCAAATGGTATAAACCTCTATGGAAAACACATATCTATTTTACTGGGGTTATTGGTTGCCAGTGGGAATAAACAGATTTCTTTCTTTGAAGAGCTCATTAGCTTTTAAGAAAAAAAAATCAGAAGAAAAGTCCCCTACTGGGACCTGAAAATAAAATTTAATTTTGTATTTTTGGGACCTCTGCTGATCTTGGCTTTAGCGAATTTTGTGAGCTGTACTTTAGCCCACACAGCTTCAGATGCTTGCAGTTCATTTAGAAAATATCCATTAGTACTTGTGTCCAAACTGCAGAAGGGTGTTGGTTTGGAAAACAACTGCCTGAGCTTCCCTGATGAATTCTTGTATTAGATCATCCCTGTCGCCAGCTTTTCATTACTATTCAAATGCTTACCTTCCCCTCGAGGTTGACCATGTGAGCTTCTTGCTGGGGCAAGACATCAATATCCTCTGAAAACTGTAGCCCTATACCCGAGTGCTGTGTACTGCACTAAGGGCATATGCTGTTACCTGCCTCGTTCCTGTGGTTTCAATCTTTTGAAAAAGCAACTAGCAAGATGTGTTGGCTAAAATATTGTGGTTATTACCCTATTGTTCAAAAACCAGTCATATCCTGCTAGTGATCTTGTCTGAAGAATGCATTTCTAGAGGGAATTTAAATGACTTTTCAAATCATAATTGCATCAAAATACAAAACATTTTACAAGCTAAAGAAAGGGCCTATGGGTAAATACCACATATCTGAAAAATGAGCTTGTTTTGACTGTAGTGCTACATCAGTGCAAATCTCATTTGCAAATGGATTTAAAAATTCAGCGAGGATGATTGACAATGCAGTTAAATCTAAATTTTTTTTATAATCTAGGCTAAATAATAATTACAATTTCTTAGTTGTTCATGAATAAGGTATTTGATACAAGGGAGTTAGTACTGAAACATTCATGTTGTGTTTGAAGCCCTTAAATAATAGGACAACTCCTTATGTATCAGATGAACTGGTCAGTGACTACAATTTCAGGGTTTTATTGATACATAAAATAATCATAGTTAACATGACTATTGATTCACCAAGAATAAAACCACAGAAACTTTTGAACTCATGTTTTAATTACTGCCATCTCCTTGTCTTCGGGCTTGCATCTACCTTATACTCTTGGTCTATATTTCACACTCTCCTTATGAAAAACTTTTAAAATTGAAAATTCTATTATGGAGGATTATGACCACAGTCTTTCCTGCACTTCAACTTCTATTCATAAACTTGTTTGAATTTCTTGCCTACTCATTCTCCTGACACAATCACTGAATATATGTTAAGATATGAAGGCCTTATCTTTGCTTTGAAAATGATCTGCAGCGGCTGGATATGTAAGCAGCTATTTCTTTCTCTGACTTACTGCCATCAGCTGTTATTAAGAGGACCTCAGTAGGAAGGACTAAGGGAATGAGCTCCCTCTCATTGGTGATAAAGGAAGGGAATTTAGGGAGAATTTGCCTACCAGGTTTAAATCACTTTTTTATTTTTCAATATTTTTTTCTTGATTTTCAGATTTTGTGAACCGGCTCACTGTCAGCTCTGGATCATCACAAAGCGTGAATCTTGGCCCTTTTATTTATTTGTAAAATAAATAATGATGACCAAGGATATGGTTTGTAGACTGAATAATCTTATCTCTTGCCTAGGTTAAAGGAAGAATAAAATACTCTTCAGAAAAATATTCAGTGTGTTCACAGCATTCTTCTCTAGGCAAATAGGTTCACCCTACATCTTCTAAAAATCTTTGTGACATACAACCATAAATGATTACTTGCTTGCAGCCCTTCACAAAGACTACTTGCCCTAGAAAAAATATACCATAGTCTCGGAATTTATTTCTTCATTTGAAGACAAAAACAGTCCAAGGGACTCAGTATTTTTCTTTCTACATTATGACTCTCCTAGTCCTGTGTTTTCTGAGCTATGGGCTATTTTTGCCTACTGCAGACTAGTCAATCAGTGCATCTGTACATTCTTTGCAATGACTCTTGCAAAGTCTATTCTTCATCATAGAAAAAAAATGAAGAAGATTTCTACACCGGTGATTTTTGTAAAATCTGAAGGTATATTTGGAAATATGGAATCTGAAATAATAAAATCAATCAGGCTGAGTGAGGAAGTTTAGCCAGTATCTTGCTGACTCCATGACATCTTGGTATTTAAAATAAGTGCCACAGTAAGATTTTCAATTATAATGAGAAGACACCTGTGATTGGCAGAGTTTTTTGGAAAGTGTTTGTTAAGGGTCAAAATAATAAAAAAACTACTTCTGAAGTACAGTAATCTCAATCAGAAGATCTCTAAAGCCTGTAGATTTAAGGATACTTCCATATCCTTATATCTTTCCTGGACCAGTTCATAACTTCGATTGTATCTGCAATACTTATTTGCAAAATTGCACAAACAAAAAATATTTTTATTTTAAGACGCAGATATAAATGTGCTGCCTTGTTAAATCAATTTGGAATGGTGTCCAGTTAAGAAAGCAAACAAACAAAAACAATAAAATAGCCGCAGCAAATGCATTAG
Source organism: Tinamus guttatus (assembly GCF_000705375.1). The sequence goes on along the minus strand of NW_010589212.1, from coordinate 127,547 downwards.
CATTGACATTCTGGTACAAGAATATGTCCCAAAACTGTAGCTAAAGCCTTCAGGCTACTCCCTTTTAAATCTGAGGTATTTTTATAATCAAGATGTGCTTTGCTTTTATAAAAGACTGACCAAAGACTATAGCGTTGTAGGAAATTCTCATCTTCTCTCCTGGAATGTCAAATTCCTTTCTTGAGTCACATTCACTTATAGTGAGCTTATATAAACTTGACAATAGGATTCAACAGTAGGTGGAGAGGTTGAACACATATTAGTGTTGTGTTATTTCTTTACACACAAAGTTAAACCTCTGGATAAGAATAAGCTTCAATATTAACTTGGGTTTGCTGTGCCACCCAGAGGATGGTATAGGGCTCACCTTGGTTGCATATATCTGCCCTATCCTTGTTAATGTCAGAATGAGAAATAAATATCTTCCTCTAGTTTAGCAACTGTAGGACTTTCGCTGAATTAGTCAAAAAATAAACACACATCATTTTTTTCCAGCCAGTGTGAAGAATGGAAAGTTGCAGCCCTAAAGTTGATCATTGCAGAAAACTTTGTAAATATCATGATAGAGAATATAGTGATTTTTAAAATCTAAACTCCTTATGAATCCACAGTAACAGATATTCCTTAAGTAAACCAAGGGCCTTCTGTTGTCATGATCTGATCTAAGCATTATTGAAATCAATGTTTTCTAGGCTCATTCAGGCAATATCATTGAGATAAAAAGTGTATGATGTGTTCAAAAATTTCTGAATAGCTACGCGCATATATTCAAGCTAAAAATGACTGTTAGCTGGTCTAAAATTTAACTTAATTAGGCCAAATGCTGTATTTAGTTGTAACCCTGTAATACAGTAACTCTGTAAGAGAGACTCTCCTATGATGTTTATTGTTACTCCACTGTAATTCCATTTTCAGACTATCTTCTTTTCAAATGTCTTTAAAACTAGAATGATTTGCAATATATCTTCCTAAAAAAACCAAGAATGTATAGTATTTGATGAGGTTGAAAATGTTATGTTTCATAACAATATTTTAGTTATACAAAGAAAATATTTTCCCTTATGGAATTAAAAGAAATGTAAAAATATGAAGTCAATTGTTCCACATCAGATAAGAATGTATAGCTGAAGGTGTGACTTGTTTTCGCTGTCTACTTACATCATATTCTTTAACAAAAAGAAATTAAAAAAGAGATGTAAAAAATCAGAACTTTCATCTATACGCTCCACAACACTTAATCATAACCCTGTGATCACTCTGTTTAGTACAAAGAGAATTGCGTTTTTGTTTCTACGATAGCCTAATTGTTTTTTAAAACCAAACTAAGATTAGGTTTGTTGTACATGTTAATGTCCAGGTATGCTAAACACAGGTTATATTAAAATCTTTGCTGCTTTTTGGGCTGTGGCTGCTTTTCCTGCAGGACTCCTGTAGACAATGCTGATATCAATCCCAAGCCTGTTTGATAAACCCAGCAGAGACTATTAATTCTGGTTCATCTCTGTGTGGACAGCTAATATTATTTGATTAGTTAGAAGAGGTTTAATATAAAATTACAGTATCAGCTGCAGTTTTTGAGCATTAATGTTTGCACTACTGTTAAAGACAGGTATCACTTGTTATTCAGCAGCACATTATAGGTACACCAATTTCACAATCATAAATGCTTTTTTACCTGCACTGAAATGTCCTCAGCCTGGAAAGAATTGTCATGAAATATCCCTAGAATTTGCTCTTAACTTATGGTGCCATTTGTAGAAATGCTTGGTTTCTCTTAAGTTTCTCTTAATGTCTCTGGTTGCATGGCCTGCCCTGTTGGTGGAAGACTCAACAAATGAAATGAGCAGTAAAATTTTCCTTGCTTCAAGAAATGACAAAAGGGACTTTTATAAAGGATGTTTCAATTTTTAAACTGCATAGTAATATACTAAATTAATAACTGTATATACTAAATTATATATACTAACTATATGAAATAATTTCAGGCGTTTAACTAAATAGAATACTACAACTCTAGTACCCTCATGAATACTAGCTCCTCAGAAGAGGCTTAGTAAATAGCACCAAAAGAGCTAATGAAGATCATCTTTGACCCTTCACATTGAGTGGGTCGTGCTCTTCATACTAGTCTGGATATAATGAAAGAGCATTATATGGAATCCATATTCTATATGAACTCAAGTCAGAAATCACCCTAATTCATTAGGGTTAAGGATTTCCTTGTTATAGTCTAGACTGATTGCTGATCCAGACTGGCTACAAATAGCTCCAAAGAGACATTTTCCAGCCTATTAAATTCTTGCTAAGCCTGTGTGTTCCCAGTTACAGGCGCAATTCCGTGATCCTTTTCAAGACTTAGCATAGCAATGTCCTAAAGTAACTATCACAGGAGATAACTAGAGTGTGAGGAACAAAGACACTGGTAAAGACTTTATTTTATGCCATGACTGTTGAAGAAAAAACATAGGAGCTTTTTTTTCCATGACATCTGTAATATCTCAGTCAGTGACTGGTTCCAAGTAATTGTCTGCTTTTGGGGTTGGTTGAGTGTTTCATGATGAGGAATTTTTGTTATACTTGGATAAACTCACTAAAATTCAGAGCTCAGTTTTGGCTTGCAAAGGAAAAGGCTGGTTTCATAAAGGACAAACTATTTTTTGGCTTGAGTTTTGGTCAACAGTATCTCTTGATGAGACTCTAGAAATGCTAGGGGAGTTTCAAACTGAGATAACTGTCAAACACACAAGTTACTTTGATGAGTGAAATTGTTGAGGAGGAACAAGACACCATGGCTTTTATGGCTTTGTACGGCAAGAAACATAGTTACCTTCTAACAATAGATGAGAATCTGTTGAGAAAATATGATTAGCTCCACAAGTTACTGTTATTTGAACAAAAGGAGTTATATATAGGCCTTCATGACAGAGAAAAATCCAGCTTTGAGTATATCTTTTAATTTATTTATTGCCAAAGAACTATTTTCTGTATTTTTTATTCCTGTTTTTAAGTCAATGAGTGATGGTGATAAATAATAATAATAAATGTGCCTATCAGTCAGTTTTACATTTTCATTTCACTAGCTGTGATACCATGAGTCACCTTGTCTCTCTTGTCTGGGGCATGTATACAGACAAAATCACAGTGAATGAGGTTACGCAGAAGAAAAGCCACTGTAAAAACTAGACACAAGAGCTGACAGACTTCTACCTCTTATTAGGATGGTTCGTAACAAATTTTCAGTTTGTAGGATTACAGGGGACTTACTTTAGGAAGTTTTTTTCACTAAAATCAAACTTTTGCTCTTTCAGCTCATTTCCAGATGTAGTACAAAATGTACGGTTTGGGTTTTCTTCTTCTCCTTTTTTCTTTTTCTCCCCTTTTTAAACTTGTATCTCCTTAAATTTCTTAGTTCCTCCAACCAACCTTCTCTCAGCAGGAGCTATCATGACTCCTGAGAGAACCTTAGATAGTCAAGCTAATATTCGCTCTTTTATTCACAGGAAACTGGAAGCAAAGTCTTTTCAAATGAAGAGTTTTTCAAAATTAAACATCCTAACTGAGGTTTCTGTAGTCTTTTCTGAAGATACTAATCAGTATACATAAGATCCATTCAGAATGTTTGTTGTTTTTCACAAAAGGAACTCCCGTTCAGCTATCATAAATGGTCATTTTACTGGGGTAATCTTGGTGGGCTTGGCAGGATCCCCGTATGCCTCTTGCCTGTATTGCAAATAAATGATCGCTGTCTTGTCTGTGCCATGTCTCCAGTTAGATGAAAGGGCCTATAAACTTGAGCATAAGTTTTCTAGTTTAGGGCTCAAGGGATTCTTCACCCTTTTTTTTTTTTTTTTTTTTTTCCATACTTGTACCTTTTTGGACCAAATACTGGTTCCAGTGTGTTATCCTTGCCTCTCAGCTGTTTGGTGTCTTCTAACACTGGGTATGCTTTTTCCAGAATTTTTCCCTTGGTTTTGCTACAAACACTCTTTTTTTGTGTGTGTTTTTTTCTTCTCCTATGTTTTCCTCACTATTAATGTCTCATACTATCCAGGGAATCCTATTTTCTTTGTCAAAGATAAATCTCCATCTCACTCTTCTTCCTTTCCAACTTCTCTCTCAGTTTCTTGCCTGATATTTTCCTGCTCATTTCTCCCAGGAAGCCTCAAGACATCCTTATTAATTATCAGTTGAGGAGGGGAAATGCAGATGTGGCATTTGTGTGCAGGCATATCCATGTGCAGCATGGACGCTCCTTTTACCAAAGCCTTTTGGGTTTGTCCATACACCCGGGCAGCATTCCCAAATTCCTTCATGAATCAGAGGAAGGCAGAGCGTAGCTCTCCGCTCTTGTAGCCTCCCGGGAGCTGAGTTGCAAGCCCATGACCTCAGTTTCTTTTGGTCTTCCTCCCCCTCACTCCCATAACCCACGGATCTTCTTGCCCTATGGAAAATTCCCCTGTGTGCTCAAAGGTAAAAGATCCTCTTCCTGCCTCTCAACTGCAATGCAGTGTAGGATGCCATGTGTGTGTGTATCAGTTTGGTATGTGGCGCTCTTGGTCCAGGAGCTTTTCACAATCACTTACTAAAACCTATTGAAAGCATTGTATTTGGGGGAGTGCCTGGGGGAAAGAATTTATGATCTCATCAAGTTTCAAAGTTTTTCCTGGTATCCTTGTTTTCCTTGACCTGTGTCTAAGGCAAGGTTCAAATACTCTCTGTCCAGAACAAAACTGGACATTGAGCTCACTCTATCTTTCCTGGCACAAAGTCACTAACTTGTTATAGTAATTCATTGAAGGGGATAAAAATGGCAATTCCCACAAACATCTTTCTATGCAGTAGAGCCATACATCTGGACTGCTCCTGGTACCCCACAGCTGGAATCCTCAGTTCGTACTTGGAAAAATAGGAAACGTGTTGGTGGGCCTCTGCTCAGCATGCAAACACTCACTTCACGTTCATTGCTGGCTCCTGGGACTTTATATGGGTATTGTTTAAACGAAAACTGAATCTTTCTGGTGTATCAGTGCCAGTTCACATCACCTAAAGGTGGTTAATGTCAACATTCATTGTCATCAAACATAAAGCAAATACACCATGCAAAGCAGACCTACTTTAGTAAGGGAAATTGAAATAATAATCTCTGAAGTAAAATAACTTTATATCTGATTTAAGTAACCCTTCATTTTGAAGCAAATAATACGTAAACACACACACACAAAATAATCAAAAAACCACAGTTCTACTTTGGTTGATTTTGAAAGGATACTGCAAATACTAGTATTCACTTATATATTAATAGGTAAAAAAGGCTGATTTAAGAGTATATTATAATGCATTCTTGTCACTTGCTATCATAAACCTGAGAACTACACTTTTGAGACAACCGTGGTGAGCAATAATGAGAAATTAGTTCTTAGGCAGTAACAGTGAATGAAATAAATTATATTCTCATGAGAAAGGAAAGATAAAATCTTACAGATCTGAAATTTAATTAATGGAACACTGAAATAAAATATATACTAGCTCAGTAATTCTGACTGTTATGGAGTCACTGTAAAAAAAGTGTTCAGAGGCTATCAGACACTTGCTGAATGCCCAAGTGTTTGGAATTATGGAAATGTAATGTGTGCATACAAATAATCTTCTTTACTGTCTAAATCTTGACCATGCATTTTTTTGTTTTTTTTCTTGTTGAACTCTTCTTGCTTGTAAAACTACTTTGTCTCTTTCCTGCAGTGTTATTTTACTAATATTTCTCCCATAAATTACCTGGGCTTTCTGATAGGTGAAATCAGTACTTGACTCAGTCATTGATGGTAATGAAATATTCTACTATTTAAAAGGTTATAGAGACATAAAACAAACTTTACTGCCAGACTAATACAGAATTCTCATGGTCTGCATTATACCCATTATTTTATTCAAACAATTGGCAATTCAATTTTTCTGTTTTCTGTTTTACTCCACTGACTTTCTGATGCTGGTATTAGTTAAGTTTTTGCTTTAAATAATCTTTTAAAATTTTATTAGACCTGATAGTTTCCAAAATTTGAGTCTTGCATTGCCCTTAACAGAATGTACATCCTGCTGCGTTTTCTTGATAGGGTAGGAATTCCAGGTTCTTTTTTTTAACATACTGATTGATTTTTTTTCTCCCTGTGTTGTCCCCCTGTGCATGCTGTGCATGTGAAACCTCCATGCTGAGCTGAGTGACGGCAATTACTGATTTTCTGATGCCATAATGAGGAGGCCTTCGCTACATCTTTCAAGTAATCTCTACTTGAGTACTCAAGCTATCATAAGCTAAGCTTTCTCCAGTTAGCATGCTTATTTATATTGTGTGCACTTGTAGAAGATACTCATTGTGATCTTGCAGTGCTGTGAGGTTACATGAACCTGCACATCTGCAATAAAACATCTTCATCTGGTATCCCAGTAGTCCTGTCATTATCTTTATTATCATACTTTTTTATTTTTGATGTGTCACAACATAAAAAGGGTCAAACCTCTCTGACTGCCATGTGCTCTAGCGTTATAGTTTCACATGCAGCTAAAAGCTTCTGTCTGCTCTTAGATACTTATGCAGAATGTACATAATTCCTGTTTGCTGGTGAAAGCATACCAACAAGTGCAGTGCAAGCAGACAGCATATCTCTGCCCATATAAAGGGTACCAAACACTTCCCAGTCATGGGTCCCATTCTTAAATTCTTTATTTAACCATCATGGCACTGGTTGCTGTAATGGAGACGATCCAGCTAGTTTCCAAGGAATGCAAACAGGAAATGTGAAAACAGCACAACTGAGCGTTGACCCTTGCTAAGAATGGTTGAGCCACCACTTGTAGTAGAGTGGAGGAGAAATGAGGCTACAGGAGATAGAAGTCTCCAGTGGGTGGCTTGGGAAAAGAAGTTTGCACTGTTTTCACGAGTTTTGTCTCTTCTTGACTGCACAACCCTGAGGTTGAGACAACTAGCATAATCGCTGCTAAATAAACTTAATTCGTGTTCCTTCTGCATAAGCACTGTGATACCATATGTAACAATGTCATTACCAAAAAAGGTAACAATAAAAGTGATCATGGTGTTTCTGGAGGTAGGCATCTGGTGAGCTCATTATATTTGCTTTTGATTAGATTAAGTTCGCTGAGATCATTAGAGAAAAAGGTGACTTTATATTTTGTAGTATATTTTGTGCTTTCTGCAGAACTATGTTCTTATTATTTATTTTTAAATTACCATTTACTATATCATGAGATAAGCTTTTAAAATGTTTGCTAAAATGTTCCCGCCTGTTCCATAAGCACTTGAAATTTAGGGTTGTCACAGGTTAGTAAAATGGCCACATAGATAAGCGTAACTCATTGGTTTATGGATACAAATACCCTGCAGAGAATAACAAATCACTATAATGTTTCTTAACATTGAATCTCAAAGATATGAAAAATTCTAAGGGCGCTGAAGATATCCTGTCAAGTACACATTGGGGAAGTTTACCTGCTGTTTATTCCAGCTAATACAAAGAATAAACCTCACCCAGGACGCTCAGAACTCTGTCATTATTTCTACTCTAACAGCAGAGCATGGAAAATAAAAGTGCCCTAAGTGCTATTTTTTCCCTATTTTTTTCCCTGTTCCTTTGTGGATAAAAAAAAAAAAATCACATGTCTATGTCTCTATGCTTTTGTTTATTTTAGAAAAAGAACTGCTATATTGTCCTGGGATACAATGTACCAATACTGTCTTATATCACTAGATCATTTTGGAATACACTTCCTATGAAATAACACAAGATTAATTGGTTGCATAGACAGCAGCTAACCTTACAAAGGCTTAAAGTCATGAGAGCTTTCTTGAGTGGGATTGGGACCAAACTCTATGCCAACAAATTTCCATAAGTATTGCTGGAAACATTCTTTTAAGTCCTAAATAGTTGTGCTTTAAAAGAAAAAAAAAAAAGCCAAATTCTTTTTAAGAACTTTTTCTTCTACTGTGCTGTTGATGAAGGACAAGTAAATACTGAAAAACAATTGAACTGTGCTGAAAGAGCCTCCTGTTGAACAGAATTGTTCATCAATTCCACAAGTAGAAGAAAGTAATTGGAAATGTGACCTGAATCAGCAGATGAAGAAAGAGCAGAAGTTAAGCCTGTTTGTTAAAAATGCTTCTGTCAGATATTTGGCATACTTTGGTCTTTATATTAGATATATAAAGTGCTTATATTCTCAAAATAATAATAATAATAATAATAGTAAAGCTGTAGTAGACATTAAGGTAACTCTTCTTGAAGAATCAGTAGAAGTTAAATAGAAACCATCTGTTATGATGCTCAGACTCAAGAGGCCATTGTTTTAGCTGGTTATTTTGATCTTTTTTCTATGATTTTTTTCTAAACAACAAATTCTCTGTAAAAATAATCTCTTTAAATAAGCTCAAAATAAGCATTTCTATATCTTTCCCTTTTAGGGGAGAAAAACTACTGCATTGTAGTTTTATTTACTTTATAACTTCTTATGCGCCATCTCATTCATGGCTCTCCTTTTGGAATAATTTGTTACTTTATAAATAATGAATTCTTGTGCTTTCTTTTAAGAATAACATAAGTTGAAGTAGACAATTAATATCCCGTAATACTCAGCTTTTTTTCTCCTTCTTATTTTACACTGAGCTACATCTACTCTGTGTGATGAATGTGGGAGTGAGACACAATCAGAAGTCTGCAATGTGATAGAGCCTGTCTCTGCAGTTCTTCATAAATAAAATGTTTTCATCAAAGAAAAGCACTCGTAAAGCAACTCTTACCCTTTCACCACACACACAACTTTGTGCTTTACTTCATTTAGAGGGTGCCTTTGTGCACAGCATTGCAGTGGAGGATGAAGTATTCTGAGATAACTTTAATTCAGCTGGCAATACTAGCAATAAAGTTGGAGAAACTAGAAAATTTAGCACAGGTGAAAAAAAACAGAATGTATTCATTTTCTACGCAGGTTTTGCATTTGGACCATTTTGTACGAGACACTGTTGTGCTGCCCTGTTGCCTAGTGATGCCCCCACAGGCTGATGAAAAGCTGACTCTGGTGGGTGTACATGAAGAACACTTGGAGCAGTACAGAGGTACCTGTGCACTATTTGAAAGTGTCATTAAGGAATCGTCCTAGCGACTGAGGAGCTTGGATAAGAGCATGCTCTTTGGTTACGCTTACCTTTGAAAATAGGACAGGGGGTTATTCCTTAGGCTGTTGCACCTGTAATAGCACTTCCATTTTAAGACACTGCTGTTCAAATCAGGCTCCAAATTGATATAAAAAAATGCTCAAAGGAAAAGCTAATGTTTTATAGATCATTATTATCCAGATGCTGTGTTTGGGTTGACATGCAATATATGCATGTCATTTCAAGTTCATGTTAGCATACTTCGATTTTTGTGTTTGTAGATAGTGAAATCCTTGCAAAGTTCAGTTAAGTAAATGTGTAGCTGTAGAGCTCCCTCTAGCAGAGTTTAGTTCTCTGCATGCATTTTATCTGGTATGTTCCCTGAAATGGTTGTACTGCTTGTCTTTTTTGATTTCTTGCAAAGTGGTGCTTTTTTTTTTTATTTTTTCCCAACAGTCAAGATGATGTATTCTGGGTAAACTTACTCTGAATGCAACCAATATGATATGTGGATATTATCTTCCTCTGAAAGTGATCTGAAAGAGGAGAGAAAAATATTTCTGTTTTGAAAAGATTTGAAAAGATCACTTCAAGATTACAGTCACCTAATGATTGTATCACCCTGGGCAAAAAAATGACAACTACAATATTGACATTAAAAAATCATATAGTTCTTTTTGAAACTAGTAAGTTGGTAATGCTTACTTGACACTAACTTGAGAAATGAGGTACACTATCTTGAGAAAAGTGATCATTGTTTGTTCCCTATATAAGCTGGTCTTATACAAAACTAAGTAGATCTAACAAAATAATAAATTCATTTTTACTAAGCTGAAATGCATAATCTCGTCATGAAATGATTGTAATGTCCCTTGCAGTAAGTGATATCAGTTTTGCTCTTTTAATAAGTTTTTTACTTACCTTGATTATATCAATCCTTTTTATTATTTATATTGATTAAAATATATTTTTATGTGAAGCAAAATTTTATAAAATTGGTATTTGTCTGCTGCTGCATTTTATTTCATGTATAATAAAAATACCTATTTGTTTTCTTAATGATACATATTTATAAGGATATCTTCTACTGAAGGTGTAGAAATAAATCCAGCAAATAATAGAAGGGTGATAAAAATCTTAAATTCACCAAAGTCATTGTGGACCTCTTAGAGACAGAAACTGAATATTTCCAATAATATGTGATGGCCTCCACTATGAACTGTAAAGCCAGATACCTCATGTTTGAATTAGAAGAGAGGATATATTTCTTCAAGATGGAGTCCCAGAAGGCCCGAAGGTTTAGTATCCACTCTTTGTCTACTACAGTTGGCATATTCATCTGTTGAAGAACTATAATGGCATTTGTTTTTGTTTAACAGCATAAACTACTAATAATGTTAGAAAATGAAACAGTATAAATTACTGATAAGCATTGTACATTTCAAATCAGTCATTTAAAAGATGCAACTGGATTCAATGTGATTTGCATCAGCTACCTAATGGGTCCTTCTTCTTTAATAGGAATGCTGCTTGGGAAGAGAATTTTAAGAAGTTTGACTAGGGGAATGCCTTAAAGTACTGTGCATTTTTTATAGTTCAGGAGGTTGCCAACACAGGACCAAAACTTCAAAAGGCTTTGAGCTGGTATTTCAGTGAGCCACCAAAGGAACCTGGCACTTTTTGTAACCATTAAAGTGAAAATGATGTTCTCTCTCCCTCTTTTTTATCATTCTCCTCTTGAAGCTGTCTCCTCATTCATTCGTCAGCTTTGCTTGTATTTATGAATCAAAGTTCGCAACAGAAGTGACACTTGGTTTGGCATACTGGCAAATATTCAAGAAGGAAGAAAAGTAGTGAGAAATTACAATGTGTTAATATGGTCGAAGTGACACTTCGCTGCCAGGCAGATCTGAACTGTACTTTAGTGTGGATTCAGCAAATGCAGCTGATCTGGCATGTACCAAGGACTGGGCAGTTTGCTACAAAGTGGTTTGCACCGAAGAAAAGAGGGGGAGCATGATTCTACCCTGCAAGTATGTTATTTTGAATGAGGCAGTGATTCTTTTCACTAGTTTTTTTTTTTCATAGGCCAAAAGGGAAAACAGGAGGAACAAGTTGCTCATTTGGCTTATTTCCACTACTGAGATGGCCATTTCATAGGTCAGGAGGGACAGTCAGAGGAAGAGCTTGCTTATTTGGCCAATTTCCACATAATTTCCTGCAATCAAACCATATCCCTGTTTGCTTTTGCTGAGCCTTCCTCTGTTTTTTTTTTTTTTTCCCCCTAAAAGTCATACTAAATGCGAATGTCATCCGTATGATCCCCTAAGCCTGGAAGAACATGTGTGCTTCTTGGGTAGCATAGCTGGAAGGCCTCTAATCTTCATGGCCTGAGGCTAGCAAGGAAAAAAAAATAGCTACCTATATACGAATTTCAAGTGCAAAACAGATATCTATTACGCTTTCAAATTCATTCTGAAATATCACTGATATTACATTTTGCATGTACCCTAAAAACAAACATATTTACCTTCCTTCTGGCCAGTACTGAACTAAGCCTATATGCAGATTCCTGAAATTTGATTTCTTCTGAACAACCAGTGATTTAAAGTTGAATTTAAGATTTTGGATCAGAGTAAGAGGCATAAGTCCTCCCTGTGTATCTTACTGCATGCCCAACCATTATGGCCAACCAGGCCATTTATCCTGAACACCCTTCTTTACAGCTCTGAAGAAGGAAATTATTGGCCAGTTCTCCTTTGCAAGGCACCTCACTTTCAAAACTTGCTCTCCTCTTTAATCTGTAATCAACTGAATTTGTTAACTGATAGGTTGCATTATAAAGTCTTTTCCTCTCTTCTTCATTGCTTTGCAAAAAATATTTTATTTGGCTCCTTGTAATATTTGAAAAACTTTTCCAGAACAGATGTCTTTATTTCCAAAGATCAAAAGAAGTCATTAGGCTAATATCTGCAGACTGATGGATGAGAGGATAAAAATACAAGTAATTTACAAAGAAATTTTATTACATTAGGAAGAAAACTGTAGGTGCTGCTCTGGCACCAACTTGCACATGTGAAATACAGGTTTCCTGAGGCAAAAAATATCACTAACTGATCTGTATTCTGTGAATGGTTACCTTTTCTAGCTAATTGGTAGATGAAAAGTCTTTAAAAAAAAGAGCACAGGCAAAATAGGCACTATAGTTTAGTTTAATGGCTTATTAAAGCCATTATCTGAGAATATTTATGGACAACTTATTTTGTACAACAGATTAGGGTAGTTTCAGGCCACGTATAATTCACACTTGCACAGAGGTCCCATGTTCTCCATGGAGCAGGTATAATACTGTCCAATTTTACTACCACATCAGTCTCTGCTTAAGAGAATAAGATAACTAATCAAGTTTATATATGTTTACACCATTATTTTGGTGTGAGAAGCTTCAAAAGCATAACTGAGGTTCTTCGATTAGCTGTGAGACCTCCCTCGACCTTACTGGCATTTTTGTTATGAGCCGAATGCTCATATTACGATTCTGAAAGTAGAGAGTCCAAAACATCTCTAGTGGAAGTAGAGACTGGAGCAAGGCCTTCAAAATCCACATGGGTGGTTGTTGCTCTCACTTATTGAGAAATGGTGAGGCTTCAGCAAGAAGCTGGTTTGGATAATGAAGCTTGTTTGGATAACTGCCATTTCCAGAAAGTCATGGAGGGTCTACAGAAGAGCAGCAGCAGTTGTCAGAGGTCTAGTAAACAAGTCTAGCAACTTTGAGCCACAAAAAAACCCTGCAAGAATTTGTTCACTCTTGAAAGGGAAGGCCCCAGAGAACAACAGTGCCTGTGAAAATGGCTGCTGGTGGAAAGGGGAGAGAAGTTAAAGTTCTTCACTCCTGTAGCTAAAGAAGTAATAGCTTAACAGAAAAAAAAAAAAAAGACTCATAGCAAAACATATTTTCTAATAGTTGTGATAGTTCACCATCCTGGCTTGTATCAGGAACAGTGTAGCCAGCAGGACTAGGGAAGTAATCATCCCCTTGTACTTGGCACTGTGGAGGCTGCACCTTGAATCCTGCGTTCAGTTTTGGGAACCTCACTACAAGAAAGACATGGAGGTGTTAGAGTATGACCAAAGAAGTGCAACGAAGCTGGTTAAGGGGCTGGATCACAGACCATATGAGAAGTGGCTCAGAAAGCTGGGATTATTTAGTGTGGAGAAGAGGAGGCTCAGGGGAGAGCTCTCTACAGCTACCTGAAAGGAGGTTGTAGTGAGGCGGGGTTTGATCTCTTCTCCAAAATAACTTCTCAAAATTCTCCAAAATAATTTCTCAAAAAAAGGACAACACAAAAGGGCCGCAAGTTGTGCCAGGGGAGGCTCAGGTTAGATATTAGGGAAAAACATACACTGAAAGACTAATCAAGCATTGGAGCAGGCTTCCTCGAGAAGTGGTGGAGTCAATATCCATGACAGTGTTCAAGAAATGTGTAGATGAGGTGCTTAGGGAGATGGTTTAACAGGTATGGTGTTGACAGGCTTATGGCTGGACTTGATGATCTCAGAGGTCTTTTCCAACCATGATGACTCTGTGATTCAGTGCCAGAATTGATACCTTTCAGAAAACAGCATTTCCCATCACAGAGGTTTTAACCTCTTGATGGATTTTATCAGCACCAGTCAGGTAGACTTTGGTATGATGACTGTTCCTTGGGTGGGAAGACGGTTAAATGGTCTTACCTTTTTAGGATTACATGGTGCGGAAAGGTGAATAAGAGCGAAGCTCTGCAGTATGCTGATCCTGCCTCTCCCAGCTTGATAAATCACCCTGTAATTCAGCTTCTGCAGGAAGGAAAAGGGAAACACATCTCAGCCTTCCTTTGTGACATTTTCTATCTTTTTACAGTTCCTTGAGCATGTGAGATACTGGAAAGTAAACTAGTTGTCTGGACTGTTTTATGTTGATTGGAACTTTCTGTTCTCCTCATAGATGTGTTCAAAGGTCAAAAGATGTATGGAAGGAAATCAGAGTCAAGAAAAGCTGAGTAGAAACCAGGGCTCTGCGGATCCCTGGCAGACCTGTTGTTTCTGTGTGTGAGAGCTAATTTCCATCTTATGTATGTAGCTCTCCCAAGAATTATTCCATGGAGGAAGAGCTGGATATCTGCAAGAAGAGACATCCCTTACAAAAGGAAAGAGATACCCCAAATATTTGTCTATAGGGAAGATAATATTTCATTGGGGAAAAAAAGAAAAAAAAATCCAGCTGGAGAAATTAAAAGGTTGTTGGTGACATAGAACTAAGAGTTGAGATCCAGCCCTAAAATCAGTAATGACCAAAAGTAAGAGGCACTCAAATGATTATACATGTATACATTTTGTGGGTAGATGTATCCATGAAATGTAGACATTTTGTCAAGTGCCTTGTCAAATCAGCTACCACCCCTACTGATATACTTCTAGAACCTGGTCTTCTCCTTTTCTGTAAAGATGAGGAAAGATAAAAATATGCTTTCCTATCTTACAGACATATGAATAAAATCCTGCAAAGCATAAAAACACTGTGATAGTAGGAGCTATAAAACCATGGGTTAAGTACCACATAATCTCATTCATAATAAGCCCTTATGTTGTTGGCCTCCCAGAAATATTTCTATTAATAAATTGCCATTCTTTCTGTTGTTTAGGCCTACATTTATGCTATTACCTCCAGAGCTACACTATTTATTTTGAGTAGTTAGAAATCTTTCCTTCACACTGCTTATGAAACAGTTTCGTATTGTCATCTCTGTCCACAGGTGAAACCCTTGGTAAACTCACTCCGACACTGCCAGAAAATGCAGGAGCAATCCTGGGTGAACTGGAGTTACATCAGCTGGTTCAGAAAAGATGTTTGAAAGTGATATCAAGGTTTTCTGATTATATACCTACTTACCTACCTACTTTTTCTCAGAAGACACAGTTTTTTGAATAAAAAACTCCTCCAGTGAAGTTCTCTGAGCACTCTGGTGATGGATGGTTCCTGCCTTTGGCTCACAGGGATGGTTGTGCCACTTATCAGTCTGCATATTTCTACAGACCTTACTTAAGCACATAAACTTATGTGCTTTTATTTTCATCTATCTTGGCATAACTGAAGAGAGATGGAGATAGGAGCTGCAAAGCAAAGCCAAGAATACGTCCCATGACACCACTACTTTTTTTCCACTTTGACTCAAGCAAAAGGTTTGAGGGGAAAAATAATAATAATAATAATGATAATGATAATGATACTAAGAGTAGCTTGGAAACCCTGTAGCCATGCGCTCATGGCTTTTTGCCTATTTAAAAGTATTGCACAACCTGTGTTTTACATTCTTAATTTCTTTGTATTTTAACCTGTCTCCTGGTGCCACTGTTTGCCATTGGCCTGCCTTCAAAGCAAGTGCCTGCGGGCAGTGCTCCTACAGCATGTAACATACCATACGCTTTGACAACTCATGTGGTCCTAATGGATTTCCCAGTTACAGAGGCTAAAAGAGCAAGGCAGTCTGTCCTGCAGGATACCACAGAGTAGTTCTTATGAATAAATCCCATAGATAGGAAAAAAATAAATCATTTATGCAATGTTTGTTTTTTATCTGGTAGGTATAATGAAATCTTTCTCTCCTGCGGCAGAGGAAAGTGCAAATAGGATATGCCTGAAGCCATTTAAATGAATAATGACTTGGAGGCTAGTTAACTTCATTTCAGTAAGCCTCATGGTCTCCTCAGTGTTTGCAGTTAGGTGACAAATTGAAGAGGGATGTCCAGAAATCAGTGATTACCTTTGTTCACCAAGCCTACTGCATGTTTTCTTTGAATCTGCATGGATAGACTTCAGAAAACAAGACTGTTCACAAGTCTCACCCTACAGAACAGCAAGGAAATTAAATTTGCCGCATGGAACACTTCTTTCATTTACTTGCAGCTTTTGAAGTTTTATGTTCTTTTCATCTAGTCTTGTTTTTCTTGACCTCATTATCTTGATCAGCCTTCAATCACTTCTATAGCAAGGTCCTCCTGATCCTGCCTATGATCTTGCCCCACTTGCCTTCTTTTTCTATGCGTACATTAACACTACAATGCATATGTTTAGCTATAAATAAAAATAGTAACATATCTATAGTGATACTCTGGCACCTACACAGCAGTTTAACCATCAGAATATCTGAAACTCTTTGAGTTTCCTAACCCTTTCCTAGAGCCATGCTTCACATCCTGCAAGATTTCCCTTTCATATTTCTCACATATTGGCATTTCCGGTCTTTTGTTATTACTATTTTCAAGTTTGTATGCTTTTGAATCATTCGTATTGACATTTTTTTTTTCTTTTCTCAAAAACTGTAACAGTGTAAGCACATTATGTAAGCACTAGTCAACTAGTTTAAACTGAATATGTTAAGTAAGCCTGGCAAAGATATTTTTAACCCACTATGTAATTCTTCTGTGTTCTTAATGTAATTGCCCCATTTCCCCTGCATAGGATTAAGATGAATTCAGAAAGCAACTGGTTGCCGGGTAGGGTTGAATTGAGGGTGGACTGCAGAACCTTCCTCTCAAATTCTTACTAGTTTAAATAGAGTAGATGTTTTCATAGTGCTCACTAATAGTCTAATCTACTTGTCAATAAAACTGGATTTTTGAAGCCAGTCCCAGATGTTTGTATTTGCTGCCAAACACTTTCCTTCGCTCTATGATTTACACTTCTCTTTGCTGTCTCCACATCCTTTTAATGTGGGGACTTACAAGACGGGAGAAGATGAAGTAACCTGCTAAAGTTCCTCAGCTTTGCTTCTGATGTAAATTAGAAACGGTTACAAAGTCTTTAAACACTAACGTTACGGTCCCTAATGGGATGAGAATAATTTCCTCGTGGGGAGCAGAACTCTATTTTTCCACTTTTTTTGATCATTTGAAATTCCTTTGATCTCCCAACTTACTCTTATGGACTGGCAGATGGGTTAGTTTCCCTGCCTTTATTTCAGAGAAAGGCTTCCCTCTGCTAAGAGAATTCAGAACTATCAAGCTACTGTCAAAATAGCCTCCTCTGTTACTGCTCAGGCAGCAAATAAAGACAGCAGGGCTAAGGATATGCCTCCTTCTTCATAAATGATAATGCAATTAATCCACCTTTTTTTTTCTCCTCACTATCTAATGTTTATTGCGGTCTGCAAATAGGCATTTACAAACTATAACAAACACACTTGTAAGCAGCATTTATTCTAAATACAATAGTTGAATACACACCTATTTCATTATTTTAAAATATAATCACCAAGAAGAACCATGCAATGTGTCAATTAATTTGTGAAAGAATTCCCCCAATGTACTTTGTGCTACAGCATCTCTTCTCTGCCCTGTGACAGAAATCTCAGTCTGCAGCTTCTGATGATGCAACTGTATATGGCATTGAATATAGGTAAGTTATAAAGACTGGAACAAGACTGCAATTGCATGCATACTATGACAATAATTTTAGGCTTATACATTGACTTCAAAAAGATTTATGCACTTGGGTAAATTAATTTATGAAAATCAAGGAAATTCTGGGCCCTTAATTTTTACCTGGAGGGCCTAAATATTTACCAAAGTCTAATTCAAAACACCATCTAAAGAGCTCTTACCAATTAGTGCTCTCACCTACTTTGCCTTTCTAAGGATACAGTTTTGAAATTATGAAGGAAAATATTCTAAAGAATAATCATTGTTGCTCTCTTCAAAAATTATTTTTATTATGCAGATGTACCATGTTTACTATTTTTTTTTCTACCTGAATATTTAAAGCTGGGTAGTTTATTTCTGAACAAAAGCAAGTGCATTTTTACTGTCAACGAAAGCAGTTGTTCTAAGACATTTCCAATGTCCTGCACCATCTTGCATTATTATTTTTGTTTTTTCTCTGCTTGAAGATGGAAGATTTTAGCTAGAATTTTTTGTTTTAATTTTGTTTGTCCTTCTCAGCATTTACTTAAATGCAAATTAAACATTTCTTTACCATCTTTTTAACCAGGAAGAAAGTCATACTGACCTTCTGTTTCATGCTCTTAAAAAAATTACCAAATACACTTTCTTCTTTTGTTTAAGTAATTCAAATTTGGACAGAAGTTCATAATTTTTATGAAGAGGAAAGGATCTCTTTTTGTCATGGAAGAAATCAAGGAGAGCTTTGAAATCTTTAATGGAGAAAAGAAACCAATGCCTGCAGGCACTAGTTTATTTCTTTTGTTGTTTTAACTTCCTTTTTTATATTCAAAAGGGGGAGGTCAGATTTCTGCTTCATGGAGAGAAGCAGTCTTCCTAAACTAGTAAATTATTTTCTTCAACTGGTGACCTGACGGAGTTTGAAGCTTTTGTGACATTCCCCAAGTGAGAACTATTTCTTATGGGTGTGCAGTGGCAAAACTGATGATTCTGCACAAGCCTTTTTTTTCCCCACAATTGATCAAGTTACGTGTGCGACAGAGCATAGTAGAGCAATTTGGAGGGAGCTAGTGCAAGTTGTGGGGACTTCGGGTTCACAGTGAGCTTTGCTGTCATTTATCTAAGTGTCTTTTATGCGAGCAGAGCACTTTGGCTCATTTCACTGTGCAGACCAAACTTTTTGTCAAATTGTCAGTGCCAAGCACCAGTTTTTCTGAGGAAAAAAGTTACCAAAACGCAAAACGCATAACGCAAAAGTCAGTGACATGATAATTTTGCCAAACAGCCTACATATACTTATAGAACACTGTAAAGGTATTTTTAATTTCAGTAAAGTGTGTTTTTACTTTGTTTGCTTTTATTTGCCTTGTATCACTGACAGAGATCCTGATTAATTTCCCAGCATGACTTTGTGAAATAGCTCACAAGCTAAGGACCATGACTTACACAAATTTAACTGAATTACCTAAATACAGGAGGAATTGGTGGAGGAACCTAATCACATTTATCTATGAACTCAGCTTTATACATTTCAAATCTTTGCGATTTACACCACTGGAAGCAATACTGTGAACATAGAATATTAAGCTCACAATAGTTTGACACACACCTTACTCTCCAGGTCATCTGATTGCACTATGGAGTTTAGATATAAGTGTGAGATTTGCTCTAAAGCAAGGTTTGCTCAAGAAAAGTTGTTTGAAGTGGTCTTAAATACATACATTTTAAATAAATCCTTCAATTTGAGCATGAAAATAACAATATAGAATTACAGGCTAAACATCCAGCATCTGTGAGCTAACAGGCAGTGGAAATACAGTGTTTAGTTCGAGGATATGTAACAACATTCTCTAAAACAGGAAAAAAACCCTCATTTTTTTCATGCTTAAATTGAGAAGTTTGCATTTGTTCACATATATCTCACCTATTTAAAAAAAAAAAGCATTTTGTTCAACCTGCATTTTGTACGAGTTTATTTATACTGAGATAACATTTGCAAAGCACCCTAGGAACAGGAAGACATGAGTTTCTGTTTCTAATCTTGACAGTCATATGATATGTGGCCTTAAGGTAGTAAGCCCCATCCAAAGAAGTATAGTTTCTTCCATTGATCTAGCTTATTTTGTTAAGTTGTAAAAATTTGAAACGAATGTACCCAGAGACTAAAAAGAAGATGAAAATCAATGATATCATCAATCAGACACATATAAAACTATGCTCAAATAATTATCAACCAAATCTCTGTGAAGAGGATTAAAGTTTTTTCTTCTGGTAATAATTACTTGAAGCAAGCTTGTATACGCTGTAAAGCTGAGGTAATTTTAATCCAATTTTTTATGCATAAGCTTGATAGCTTTTACAGCTAGACGATTAACTAAAGTCAAAAAAATAAACCATGAAAATTCCCTGACCGATTCTCTGTCTCCTTAGGAGCTGACATATTAAATTCAAAAGTTTTTTTTTTTTTTTCCCCATACTGGTCTTAATCCCTGTAATTAAGTTGAAATAGACTTCCTGGGAGATGGGGAAAAAAACTCATGAGCAGGCCAGACTTAAGCAAACCCATAGCAGCAAAGGGAGGCAGAGATCTAGTCTTTGAGAGAGCTCTGGAGCTATCTGTGGATGTCACCTACATGGGATTCAGGCACTGACATGCAAGATTTCGTTACACTGATGAAATGAGATTTCTGAGTCCTTTGCTGGACCAGGCAGCACCATATGTGCAGTTGGTTATGCAAATTCAGCACACTGGAGGAGAGGCTACCACAGGGATATTGCCCAATCTCCCTTGATTCAAATGAAACAAGACTGACTTATGTCAACCAGGAAGGATGAACAAGGACACAATATTTAGCTCCTTCTCGGCATTTTTTCCCCAGCAGTGAGACAGTCTGGACCATTGTGAGACTTGGGCACCCACGAGCCAACACAATCCTCTCATAATGCACTTTGATTCTGCATGAGTCACTCCCAGTGCCAACAGGCAGCAACTCTTCAGACATGGCGTGCAGCTCTAAGAACCTCCCGGAGCAAATAGAGCCTTTCTTTTATTTTTTGCTCTTTATTGAGTTAGAAGACAGTATTTCTTCTAGTTTACAAATTCACAGTGAATTTCAGTCAGCATGCAATACATGCAGTAAAGGAAAAACACTTTTGGTGCCTTTGTGATTAATAAAATTAAAAGCTTTTTTTTTTTTTTTGGTACAGTACATGTGGATGCAACATAATTCACTCTGCAAAATAACTGCAGTATGAAACTATTGTTTTACTTCTTTAATTTTCATTCTCTTGGATGTATACTCCAAAAGAAGTCTGTCAGATGACAGTTAGCATGTGGTGGGCTATGAGACCCTCTACCGGCATTAACCTATGACCAGCCTCTTTGTTAAAACTAATGAACACCAGTGGGGGCTCTGTTTTATAGGGCAATTTCCCCAGACATATACATAGGAGAACTTCCTCCTATATTTTTACTTTAACTATTGAAACAATAAAAAAAGAAAACATAAAATAGATTGAAGAAATTTGCTGTGTATCTGAACATTGACTTTACCTTGTTTGTTCTTCATATTTCCAGCCCAATTCAAAATGTTCCTCTTTTTTTTTTTAGCTGGTAGTAAAGTCAAACATATTAAAGTCCTTCTCAATTGGCTTCCTAGAGTCCTTTTACCCCCTGCAGCTTGTGTTGAAAGGGCCAAATTCTGCTTACCTTCCTAACAAATGTAGTTCTTTTGTCTTTTAAGTATGAATATACATGTGAACAAAAGAAGCAGAATTTGGTCCAAAGGAACTGACAACTTCAGCAGATTGAAAACAGTTACAGCAATTCAGTTTCAAAATGAACAAACATGCATGTCATGCATGTCATGACTATTTTCCCCCTTATTTCTGCTAGCTCTCAGTTGAAATCTTTTGGGATGTAACTGTACGCTGGGCGAGTACAATCTTCCCTGTGGGTGTATTTCCTTATCACATCTATAACCTTAGTTTGCCTTTTTTTTTTTTCAAAAAAAAAAAGTGTAATCAAAAGCAGTGTTTAGCATTTACCCAGCAGCTTAAGAGCTGCAACTTGTACCATTTGCTTACTGGTTGCAAAGGGGGCTTTAGCTGTGGGAAAGGCTGCAACACTGGGCCTAATCATTCCTCTGTAAATATGTACGTATTTATTACTGTTATTTGGTTGGGAAACAAAGTTTCACTCAAAATTCATTTTAAGGCCAGCTTAATAATTGTGCAAATACTAGTTCGCATTCTCTGGAAAAGTCTCTTCACCCTAAATTGTTAAAGGTAAACCTCTCATCTTTTTACTAAGCTCCCCTCATTTTGCTTAGTGGAAGTTAGCCTGGTTTCCAAGAAAGGACCACTTTACAGTGTCTTTTTCCCCCTTAAAAGCTAAAATGCAACTAACCAAAAATACAGTTTGGCAGTAGCTGTGCACACCCTTTCAGCACAACCCTCAAACAGCTATTGAAGGCACTGGAGAGCAACCCCCAGGCTGCCTTTGACTCCCGCGGAGCCTAAACGTGTTTCTCATTTGGGGTCGGAACACGTGATTTGTGTTTGTTTGCTGTTTTTCATGTCGAGCATCGAAAGTGGAGGTGGCATCATCCATGTCTGCATCAGGTCTGCTGGCTCACCTTGCCCAGTGGCCCTGTTGGCTTTTCCACATGAGCCGCTAAACCCGCTTGCCCTGAAGGCACAACAGGGACCTCCGACAGAAGCAGCAGTGGGTCAAAGCAGTAAGAGCTTGGAAAAATGAGGCATCCTGGCCAGGGAGGGTTTTGTTGTTGCCCCCACTGTTCACCCACGGCTCTTTGGTGGCCCAGCCGGCTAGGGCTTACCTGTTGTCCCGATGGCTTTTGGCGGCCCTGCGCAGGGGTTTACCTGTTGCTTCCCCCATCACACACGGCTTTCGCTGGGTCCCCCCCCCTCCGTCAGACCCGAGCAGGGGTGGGAGGGCAGTGGGCTTCCTTTTCAGCGGGGCAAGAAGGGGGCCCAGCGTCAAGTTACGCTAAACCAGGTAGGAACAGCCACTTTCCGCCACTCCTGGAAGAGAAACTCCAGCGGAGACAGGGGCTGGCGGAGGGGGGTTTTTTTTTTTTTT
>NW_010589212.1:76047-103074 GCF_000705375.1 Tinamus guttatus | reverse complement strand
ATCCGAAGATGGAGAGGAGGTGCTGCTGAGGATCCCGGCATTCTCTCGGGAGCTCTACCTGCTGCTCAAGAGGGACAGTCGCTTCCTGGCGCCCGGCTTTGCTGTGGAGGAGCGGCTCAGGGGTGAGGGGAAGAGCCCACCCAGTGCTGCACAGCCTCAGCCTGAGAGAGCTTGTTACTACAGTGGTGCTGTTCTCCGCTACCCAGGCTCCTTCGCCTCTTTCAGTACCTGTGGTGGACTGGTAAGGAGACCTTGCACACATGGGGAGCACCTAGGTCTTCTACTGCCTTCCATTCTCATCCATCACTTTCATACGCTCTTTAGGCCTACCACTAGGCTTCTCTGAAACCCCTTTGCTTTTCCCATTCATACTCTTTCTCAAGGCCTACTTCTGCTTTATATATAGTTTTGGTATTCTTTGTCCCATTTCTAAATGTATTTCCACCTTTGTCTCATACTTCCCTTCTTCGGATCTCCTTTTCATCCTTACGCTGTTTATCCTTGAACTTTTCTCCTCTCCATCTCTAATTTTATCTTATTCCTGAAATTACCCAAATGTTCACTCACCTTTCTTTTCCAATATCAACATCCGTAATCCAACAGCAATTCTTTTATCCTGCATTCTCATTTCACGTTCAAGTTTTTTTCTCCTCATGTGTTGTCCTCTGCCCCTGTCTGACATCTCCTTTCTTGTCTTCATTCCACATTTTCTTTCATCTCTCTCATCCCTTTTTCCTTCTTTCTCTGCCTCACAACCTGTCCTAATACCTGTAGTTACTTGGATTTGGGACTCCACAGTCTTCTTTCCTTTCTTTTTTTTTTTTCTTTCCTAGGGTACACAACAAATCTGTCCTCAGAGGGCATGCTAATATAATCAAACCTTTCTGATGTTTTTTGCTTCAATGGCATTTGACTTTACCTCCCTATGCACAGCAAGCTTCACTTGCTGTAGTTAGCGATGTTAGATTACTGCTGATTTTAACCGACTGAAGATCAGAATTGGGCACACTGACAACGGCAGTGGCACTCCAGTGAGCTGTGGTCTCAAGATACTTGGGGGTGGATGGAAAGAGTAGAAGGCAGCTATGATGATGTAAAATCCTGGCAGGATTTAAAACAAAACCAATTATTATTACTATTATTCTCATTTTGAGCCTTTATATAGCATCATAAATGCACACGTCTGCAGCACTTTACAGAATGTAGAGCACAAGTGGTAACGGTGCTAGGGAGGGTTAACGTTGCCACAACCCTAAGTTTTTTGTGGCTGGGTATAGGTAAATCACCACAGCCATGACAAATACTTCCTTGTATTTCTTCCATAAATCTGAACATCAAGCTTGATCCATTGTTGATTCATGAAGATATGCCTGCCTGTTTTTTATTTGCGTGGTCATGAAGTGAAACCAGGTAAAATGTGGAAATTTTGACTGCCTATTCATTTGCCTGTTTGGGCTTATTCAAAAGTCAAAACTCAAACTGAAAGTGGTGGAGAGGGAACATATGTGGATTGACACCAAATAAAATATTTGCCTGCACTCCTGCAAAGTGAAACCGCCAAGTTTCACACAACTCTTAGGTGGTTGGCATCTAATTATTGACATTTTGTCAGACTTTCCAAAGCAGAAGTAGCGGAGTTAGTTGTGGAGAAAAATACTGAACATCAACTGAAGGTGGTCTGAAAGAAAGCAGGTAGAAGTTTTTTATGTTCTCGAAAAGCGTTTGACTTTTATACTCCTTGTTCTTTTTAGGCTTTTGCTTCCACGTAGATTGCATGTGGGTAAAATTAAGATGGAGAAAATGTTTGCGAAGAAACTTACTGGTAGTAAGAGATAATCATAACAAATGTTTGCTTGAAAATTATGTGCATCATCATTTATCTATCATTCTCTTGACTTGATTTATAAGACGACCTTTCATCATTTAAATAGAACCCAGGTCCATGGGAGCCTTAGTAAAAATTTTTGGATCAGTCATACTTCTCCTAGGAGCACAAGTTTATTCTCAGGCTAGCTGCAGTTCAAGCATATATGTGTTCCAAACATGTTCCCCATTCAGATAGCTGACGCCGAAATAAAAATTCCATTTTAGATATATCAGATAAAATTTGAAACTGTTGCTGTTGCTATGTTGTCATCATCCTTGACTGCAGAGTCTTGTTTGCAATGGAACAGCTAAAAAGCTGTTTTTCCTGAGCGTGCTGCTGTGTTGAGCACATAGTTAAAAATTTGCGCAGTGCTGTTATGTCAAAGTTGCCATAAGAGACCTTCAGTTATTTGTCATTCTTTGTTCAGTCATTGCTTGAGCTCTGGTACATTTGTAAGCTACTCTTTTTCCAAGAATCTTGAAAAAACATCATATGTACATTGCATATTCCATCCTGCTTCCTCTATGTCTTTCCCTTTGAAAAGAGCCAAGCAATATTTCAAACTACCTTTTTTGTTTTAAGATATAAAAATCTATTGAAACTTGACCCTCCATATATTTTATTGTAGTTACCTGAATTAATTTTTTTTCCAGATTAAATATAAAGAAATTTGAGAGAAAATGTAACATGAATGTCTAAGATACATTGTCTTTAGAAAGGTTTGCAGACTTTGGGTTAAGATGCATACACTTTGTGAAGGCAAAGAAATGAGCAATAATTAAGGCATTTAACATGCTACTTACATTCCACTCATTGATTTTTCTTTTCAGTGAAAAAAAAGTGTCCCCCTGCAACAACAAAACTTCCACCATTCATTATGCCCTTCAGATAGTAGCCTTTTAGAGAATCTTTTTATTCATCAAGAAGAGTAACAGTTGCCTCACAGACAAGAGTGGTTTACTAACCTAGGAGGAAGGATGGAGGCGTGTAAAGGCCTATGGGAAGAGCTTCACTATTGTTTTATTTTTTCCTGAGTTTTCTGTCAAGAATCAGTAGGAGTGACATTAATAGAGATAATAAAATCACATTCCACTCATGTAATGTTATTTTATACAAATGAAAAATGAGAGCTAGACTTCCCAATACTGCCTGATCAAATTCTGGCTGTCAGTGTTGGCTTCGTCTGGCAACCTATCTTGACAAATGGAGGATGGATAACTCAAAGCATAATTTCTAATTAAACTAAAGACCTGTGATACACATGGGATGTCTGAAAACTCCATTGCCATGGCCGTGATGTAATCTCAGAGCTCACATGTTCAATGGTGAGAGCTTGTTCCAGCTCTTTTGTGAAACACTTGTGGGTTTTCAGATCCTTTTGCAGTTCAACAGGATTTTCTCTGAGTACAGTTTGGGATTCTATTCTTGTGTTGAAGGAAGATTAATAAGGAGAGGTTTCCAAGAATGCTCCATCTGTATGCTGACCGCCTAGTTGTTCATTGCTAGCCAAATACCAGGATAAAGCAGTCCCAATGATGCCAGTGAGACTGGTCTTTTAAAAGTGATAAATTGCAGAGACTGACCATTAATTATTTAAATGTTTTTTTCTACTGCTTGCTTGCTTTCTGCCATAATATTTGAAATAAGAAAAAAAAAAAAAGGCCCATCAAACATTCTTACACAATTTTATTTGCAATTGGTATTATAAATCAAGGTGCAACTGATGATTCTTTCACAGAATGCTGTAGCTGAAACTTTTTGTGAACATAGAACTGAAAACAATGTGGTTACCAGTTCTTACCGAAAATACACATGAAGCTAGAAAGAAGGGTAGAGCCAATTGTCCATGCAAGCTGAGCTGTTCACTGCAGTGCCCAACAGAACACACACAGAGATCTTTTCAAACAGACAACATTGGGCTAATTTATTGAAGAAAAGCTTTAAAATTAGTCTGTATGGTTCTAGATGTTCACTGGATCTTAAAATGCAATAGGCACAAAGCATTTCTCATGGTTCCCTACATCCCTTTTGCAGATTACAGGCCAAATGCTGTTTACTTGCATGCATTTCTCCAACAACTTGAGCGGCAACAAGCCATAACACATCTTCCACCAAATCCAAGTAATAGCCATTTCTCAAGAAATTGGGAGGGCCTTTTTGAGCCCTGATTGCCTTTCGCAACCAGGTATTTCAAAAGCTGGTCCGTAGCTTATTGTCAAGTAGTCACAAATTTCTTTTGTTTATTTTACATATATTTAGAGGATCTTATCCAAAGGCAATGCTGCCAATATCAGCAAAAGAATGATTTTAGCTCTGTCTTGTGAATAAAACTGTCAAATCTCTTTGGGTGGATGCTAACATTTGGCAGCTACTTTTGGTGGCAGCAACACTACTTGGAATAATACATCCTTACAAAGCTGAAATAAATCGGGGTGTGAAAATTACGCGCCTGCCTTTTTTCATAGAATCATAGAATGCTTAAGGTTGGAAGGAACCTCTAGAGGTCATCTAGTCCAACCTCCCTGCACACGCAGGGTCACCCAGAGCACGTGGCACAGGGTGGCATCCAAGCCAGTTTTGAAGATCTCCAGAGAAGGAGACTCCACAACCTCTCTGGGCAGCCTGTTCCAGTGCTCTGTCATCCTCACTGGCAAGAAATTTTTCCTTAAGTTCCTGTGGAACTTTTGGTGTTTCAGTTTGTGGCCGTTACCTCTAGTTCTATCAGTGGCCACCACTGAAAAGAGGCCAGCACCATCCTCCTCACTGCCTCCCTTGAGGTACTTATAGACACTGATCAGGTCCGCTCTCAGCCTTCTCTTCTCCAAGCTGAACAGGCCCAGCTCCCTCAGCCTCTCCTCATAGGGCAGATGTTCCAGGCCGCTGACCTTTTTTTGCATGGTATGCATGCATGCTACTTGAGTAAGTTTTTTTTTAAAAAAATAAGATACCTTTTAAGGGCTATATATCAAAATTTTTTATTCTGTCACAATTTATGTTTTGAAGATGAGTGATACTAGCTAGTAGTATGGAATCTTTAGCTAGTAGTATGACAGATGATACATCTGAAGTATTTGAATGTTCTAAGACATGAGGCCTTTAAATGTAGGTCACATAATGCAGATTCTGCTAAACAGTGATTTACAATTTGCTACCCACCCAGCAAAGGTAGTTGAACTTTGCAATTGTCTCTGAATGAACAGAATGAAATTTTAATAAAAAAGGACAGATTTCTGCATCTCTAAAATTCTGCTCACAGTTACTTCTGAGAAGGTGATTCAGCCATTTTGCTGGATCTCTGCAACTGTGCTAGAGTAGGATTTTAGCCACAGTGTTTCAGCATTTTCACACGCGAAGTTTCCCAGTTCTTAGTTAATGCTTAGCCCTTCTTGCAATGGCAGTGGTACATAGGGGTGGGAGCCAGTCTCCTGCATGTGCCACACAGCTGCAGTGAACTTTTCCCTTTGGAAAAAGTACAGCAATACTCATCTGTTGCAACTCCTTTCTTGCTGTAGGACCAGATCTATAGCAAATGTGTAGATTGTTTGGCTGGGGGGTAGGTAGTCCACTTGATGTTTGCTCTAGTATGTGCACACAGGGAAAATCACTGCATGTTTGGGCACATGGGGAGCTCTTAGAGCAGGTCGCCAGTGTCAGGACAGTTTATCCAAGAGCATCTCTTGGGTTTCAGTAGTTGCCACAGCAAGCTGTAGAATTCCAGCTTGTGTGCTCATGGTGTAAGGGACTGAAATTTTTTAGTGGACAAATTTTTACATCACACTGGAGCATGACTACTCCATTACACATCCTGGATAACATCATACCGTTAGACAAGCTCCAAATGCGTTAAATACCAATCCTATTCTCTAGTCTCCTTTCCCCGCGTTGGTGATGCTGCGGTTACATCAGAATTGAGTTGCACAGTAAGCCTCCAAGCCAGATGCGTTTCCAAATGAAACTGCATGCAATTGCAGGTTCTTTGTGCTAAGGATAAGCACTAGAGCGTAGGGATCTCCAACTTTTTTTTGAGAGAAGGGGAAAGAAGAAGGTAGGTAGGAACATTTGTGGTCCATTTGATACACACGATGCAAAAGTTTCACATAACAGAAGATACACCCGATGCAAAAGTTTCACACAGCAGAAGAGGCATTAGAACACTAAATGGGATTGTCTTTAGGTCTGGCAGGATGGAATGAAATGCCCTTTACCTCATTCTAGAAGTCCAGCCTTCTGGAATCTTTAAATGAAGAATTATGGCAAAAAGCATTGATTTATTTTGATCCCCTCCTTTTGAAAATTAGAGAGAGATGCGGGAAAATTACAGGCTTCCTTGTGGGCTTATTCATTTACCTATTTAAAAGGTTAAATTCTTATTTTACAGTCTACCTACATTTTACTGCCTTGCAATGTAAGTTGATAAAGACATAAATTTTCTTGGGAAGGGCAGAAATAAAGATGCAAATGAGAGTACTCAGTGAGTATCACTTACTGAGATGCCACAGGTTCACAGAGCTTTGTTTTGCTGGATTTAACTTATCTCTTTATTTGTGTTTTAAACATCTGTAAACAGGCAATATCACTTTTTTAACAGCAGAAATAGATGAACTAGGTTGGACATGAATGAGATGATTGTCAGTCCTGAGCAGATATCAGCCTTGATTTGTTAAGAAAGTGAATTTCCTTGCAGAAAAACAGAAGCACCCCTGGGAAAATGAAATGCTGGACAAAAACTGGGTCTTCCCACCTGCATAAAATAGAAGAATCAATGAAGTGTGGAGGCTCACTGGAAGAAAACCCATACTCTCAGTGTGCTGGATGAAATAAGTCAGATGGTTGGTTCCTTGTGGAGTTATTGATTACATGGGTAACATAGGAAAGAGAAGAAGAGTCAGGCTTCTTGTAAATCTTGCCTCCAACTTTATAGGTAACTAAGTTGTTTATGTGAGTTTGCTTCAATTTGCTGAGACAGATGGTTCGTCTTCCAGCACAGCCTTTCCTGTTATGTTTATTGACCTTTTACATTAAAATCTCCTAATTATAATCTTACATCAGACATCTAATTAAATGCAACTGAAAACAAAATAGACAAGCCAGAGAAAATTAAAATTAAGATTGTGAATATGACCAGCTGGAATAACCAACGTATATGTACCAGCAAGGCACTAATTACAAAATAAATCACTATTTACAAATGTCTCTTCATCCTACCTGAACACCAAGTGAATTAAACCACTAATTTCTTACCCCTAAGTGTGGTTCACTAATTTTTGATAAAATGATGACTGTTAAGCACTTTAAGTATTTAATGTCATTATCAACCATAAACCACCAAATATCTGTGTAAAGACAGCAGAGAAACCATTTTCTTTCCCAGTATGTACACAGTGTTTGCCTGGATTTACATTTTGTTTTGTCTGTCTCAAAACTCTTGTTAATTGACTGTAAGGGTAAGTATTTTTAAACACAGGAACAGCATTGTTAATGTAAAGAAGCAAAGTTTAGAAAATTAGTTTTGATTTAGGCCAAGCCTATCTTTGAGCTATAATGATCTCTGCTTCCTTCAATATTAAACACTGTGGCATGGTATGTGAAATGGTTGGCCAAGATGCCGCAGACCATGTGGTAATGATTCCTTTCTCCTTTAAGAGCTCCCCCATAATCATGTAATCACTCCATTCTGACACAGGTTTGACTTGTGATTCTAGTCCTGCTTATAATAGCTTGCCGTTCTCCTAAAAGGCTTCATTTCAGGACAAATATGTCTTTTCTAATGAATTTTTGAGCTAAAAGAGAGCATAATTAAGAGCATCCAGTATAGCTTTATTAAAAAAAAAACAAACCAAACCAAACCAATCAAACAAAACCCCCAAATTTTGCAGTTAATAATATAAATATTATAATAATATAAAATGATGAGTGATTTTTTTTGCAAGGTTAGCAGTGAAATGTTAAATCAGAAAAAGTAGGTAAGTGCGTTAGTTCAATTAGTAAAGTTTTGACCTACATAATTTGAAGAAAACTGCTATAAAAAAAAAAAGTCCAGGCACTGAACCTGCTCTGGTGTTTAGGTTAGTGAAATTTGATTAGCATATTTAGGAGCTACTTGCTCCATGTCTTGCTTTGCTGACTTTAGACCACATCTCATTAAATGTGCAGGTAGTATAATCTATAGCAAGCAACTAAAGAATTTTAATTTTAGCAAATGTTCTACAAGGTGTAACTCCTGTAACTTTATTTTAACAAGCATGTTTTTTCCTTTGGACCTGCAAGAATGAACACTTAGTTTGGTAGTTAATGATCTTATGGATTGTGAAGGGGGAGAAACAGGAACATCCTTAATTTCCGAGATGTAATACCATAAGAAATAGGGAATTTGGGAATAATGGAGAAAACTGGCTCCTGGCGTCGCAGAGTCGTTGTGGGGCTCCTGTACCTGAAGGTATTGGAGAAGGAGTCTGACAAAGATGATAGTCATGTAGAGTTGGTGTGGGGATGCTGTACATATATATTTGATAACGGAATGAGCCAGCTACTCAGGCAGAAAGGGATGATTCGAAGCCACTTGGATTATTTGGGAGGATGGGATATTTGATAGAGTTTTTCATCTGCAGGAGGTGTGCCTGTTCTTAACTAATTCAGCTCTCTTGCTGATACTTAAGAGCATGGTGTGAAAGCTGATTGTTTCCTCTTGGTTAAGGAGAAACGGCAGTGTAGTAGAAATGGTGTGAGATGTGCTGAGCACATGTATGTATGTGTTATATTGCATATCCAGACAGTAGTTGGTCAAACTTATATAAACTAATAGCACAAAATACCTGTGTTAGATTTAAAATCAGATGTACATCTGTGTTGCATTAATAGTTCAGTTAACCTTTCATTGTTAACCTCTCATTGCCTGGGCAATGTGTTCTTTTGGCTTTTTTTTTCTACTGCTTCTAGTGATGACATCAGTAAACAAAGAAGTGCTATTTGGTAGAAAAACATGTAAGAATATTCAACTTGTGAAATTATGCCTTTCAGATATAAATGAATACTACAACTTCAGTTAGTACATCTAATAATACATGTATCTGTATCTAAGTGAATCGAGGTAAAGTTTTTTGGATGCCTATGCTGTGAATGTTTTTCTTGGGTCTCTCCGCGCTTCAGTCAGAATTATTTTCTGAATGAGTTTTACGTCCAAAAATGTAGAAATGTGCCCAAAACTGACTTGTGAAGTGATTTACTTTCTATGTGATTATCCTCCAACAATTGCATATGCTTGTTTTATGATCTCAGCTGTGCTACCTTAAGTTCTCCTTCAATGTCACAAGTTTAACTGGGTCAAGTCAGGTCATGCTTATTTAGATAGCTGTGCATTAAGGAGAAGGCAGGTACTTGTGCATGTGATGTTAACTCAGCAGGAGACAAACTTTTTATGTTTCAGGACTAAGTAAACATCCTGCTACATCCTGGGGGCTGGAGAGTATTCTGCCCGGGGGAAGTGCTGTCTTTTCTATAAAGGTTAGCTTGTGCTGCAGATCTACTGAACCTTCTGGGTGCTCTTTTTGTTGGAGCGAGCCCTGCTTAGCCTGAAGATCGGGGGGCTCTGCTTCAAGGCACCTTGCATGAAGCATTTTGGTTTCCTGCTGGAGATGGGGCAAGCTGAACGCCTGCTCCTTGAAGATGTTGCTGTAAATGAAGGATGGCTTCTTTCAGTTTGCAGGTGCAGGGAGTGTCAAGTGAGGCTTTTACAAATACTCCCTCAGGCCTTATTATTGTTTAATTATATCCTATTTATTTTTGCTCTTTATAAATACTCTCTATGCAGGAGTCTGTGTCCTTTCCTTTCCTTTCCTTTCCTTTCCTTTCCTTTCCTTTCCTTTCCTTTCCTTTCCTTTCCTTTCCTTTCCTTTCCTTTCCTTTCCTTTCCTTTCCTTTCCTTTTTTTACTTTTTTTATCCTTCTTAAAAAGAAATTCACAAATAAACTTGAACCACTTGACTGTATATTTATAGGGGAGAATGAGTCTGGATATCTCATGGTTTTCTTTTTCCTTTCCTTTCCTTTCCTTTCCTTTCCTTTCCTTTCCTTTCCTTTCCTTTCCTTTCCTTTCCTTTCCTTTCCTTTCCTTTCCTTTCCTTTCCTTTCCTTTCCTTTCCTTTCCTTTCCTTTCCTTTCCTTTTCCTTTTCCTTTCCTTTCCTTTCCTTTCCTTTCCTTTCCTTTCCTTTCCTTTCCTTTCCTTTCCTTTCCTTTCCTTTCCTTTCCTTTCCTTTCCTTTCCTTTCCTTTTCTGCAAGCTCTTCAAGAAACTCTTCTAACTTAGACTGTTTTTAAAATCTTCTGAGAACTTACAGGCATGCTGTAAGTTGGGACGTAAAGTTGCTTAAGTGATTTTACGGACAGATTCCCAGTCTGTTTTGTCACTCTGTGACATAAATGGACCTTACCCCAAATATTTATTAAGTGGCATATGAGGAAAGTGAGGGAATTAAAGGTAGAAGAGAGGCGGTAGATCAAAGTGGAGCAAATCTGCACATGACACTGCTTTTCTGTTTCTGACTCACAGCCCCAGCATGTCTCCCTCTTTCCATTCGATCATTTGTTTCATCCTATGGTAAGGTATTTAAACAAGCAAAGACCTCCTGAATGCTGGTGTGTCCTTTTGTTCCTCACTTCTAAAACTAAATTGCACGATCTGACAAATCTTTTGCTACAGATTCCTAACTAAAAAAATAGTTTTTGATAAAACTCTTAATGCTTCCTCCTTTATGAAAATACCAGAATTATATAAAGTTCAGAGAAAATTTTGGAAATGAATTTGGATTGAGAGTGGAGTCCTACTAATACATTACTTTTATATGTGTTTACCTTTAGCAAATAATGTGGGTATGAAATCATACTTAAGTGTGAGAACTTCTAAAACTGCTGATTCTGGATTCAGGTAACTGTAGTTCGAAACATTAAAAGCCTAAGCATAACTTTATTTTGTGGATTTAGTAAATTGATTTCTTGGGTTATATTTCAGTGCCCATAAATAATTTTTTTCATTCTGTCTTGCTTTACTGTTTTCCATGGTTAGTCGTTGTGGCAAGCTGTGTATTTGAACAAAATTGTGTTCGTGAAGAGTGTTGCCTTGAATTAAGAAGCCTTTGGATATGGTTCTGCCCCTTTCTTAGAAGTAAACCAAAATAATGGAGTCGTGGATAGATATTTCAATGAGGATTAGCAGAGATTAAATTTCTGTATGGGCAGTCATGGATAGGTTTTGGAGTTGTGCCACATCCCTCTGTGATGGCCATAAAAGCATGAGGGTTCGCACAATGGTAGCTTATTGGTATTCACCCGTGGACTGTTTTACACCGGGGAATCAGTCTGAAATGGATGCCCAGCACTGGACTTTTTGGTACTGGACTCTGTGTTGTTGCTAATACATAGTTAGATACACAGCTGCTTGTGTCTCCCATCCAAATCTCTTGCACAAGACTCAACATTGAGTGTTTTGCACTCATTCTTTGTACACTATCATACTTCTGCCAGCTCAAAATAGCACTGTGGGGCCCTATAGGATTAAGCTCAGGCACACACTAAAGAAATGTGGTTAATGCTGTTTCATTAGCAAAGGTGCAGTAATTTGATTCATACTCCAGGAGTGTGGTTATTAGTCATACCACAAGAAGTGCTGGAGCTGTTCATATACTATAAAATGCTCCGAAGAAACACATCTTTACAAGCACTGAGTCTTTAACTGAGAGGTATTTTTTTTTACAAAGATGAAAGTTTTCCATAGGTAATGCTTTTTCTAGGTCTAGTCAAGTTCAGGTATGCAAAAGGGCTGTATTCTGTCTTCCTCAATACTAATAATAACTGAAATGCCATAATGTAGTAAATGATCTGCAATTTCACCAAGCCAATTCATTATAAAGAATTTTCAACTTAACTTCTGTGGAGTAAAGTTTAAAAAGTCCTGGCTTACTTTAGGGGAAATGTTGTATTTATTCTAGAGAGGGGATGTGGTTGAGGCTGTGCAAACCAGTAAAAAAGTGGTAATCAGTGGCAGTGTTACAGTTAATGTTATATAACACGTATGTGGTGAGCAAACAAAATCAACAGATTTTCAGCATCATATGTCACTTGGTTTTGACAGCAGAACAGACAAAATTTGCAATTTAGGCAACTGTTTAAAAACTGGAATTTTATGTCCATTTGCCTTTGGATTTTTACAAAAAAAAAGGGCTGCATCCAGCTTGTTCAAATATAGATTACTTTTTGGTTTTCAGTTTACTTGTGTTTTATTTTATTGCTCTGTATTAGTCATCTGTGGTTGGTTGAGCACATTGTTCCAGCATAATTTTTGAAGCAAAATAAAAAAGTGCTTTCTAGAACACTGCAGGCAACAGACAAGAAGCATCTTTACTGATGAGTCACAGTCAGGTTTCTGAAACACATCGTGATCTGTTGGTCAGAGTTCAAAGCTGTGGGATATTGCAGTTGAGAAGTATTGCCAGTTGTGCTATGATGTAAGTACTGCATAAACCATGGTCACAGTTCGCTGCATGATCCATGATCATTGCTGATAGCCCTGTTCATGATGAGCCAAAGTGAAGGACTGGACCTCTGAGTTACCACAGTATTACTGTGTCTTACAGCTTTCTGAATTGTAGGACTACATGAAAGCAGGAACTCATAAAAACAAAACGTAATTCTCTAGGCCATATAAACACAGATTAAAAAAATTAAAAATATGAAACCTGAAGGATAGAATGCCAGAAGACCATTAAATAATGTTTTTTTTTTCTTTTCTTAAAATGTCCTGATTGTATTTAAGTTTTTAGACTTGACAATATTTACAGTTTCTATATTCTGTTAGAGTAATAAATTGTTATTCAATTAAACTGGTTTCTGTCTGAAAGCTCTTTTTTCTTGAAAGTGAGGTAGCTCTATAGGCATGAACTACCTGGCCGGTTCAAGACTTTTGCGTTCTAAGTTGTCTTCTGTACTACAGCTGCAGCTCTGTTTATTGGCGTACTCTTTTTGTCGGTTCATTTTGTAATGTAAAAATATAGGCAGTGTATTTTTCTACACTGTTTGATATATAACTTTATATATACTATCACAGAAATACTACTGATTTAAATTGTTATGAAATCAGATCTGGATCTGTTTAGAGTTCAGGCAGAGAGGGTGGTATACTGTATCTTGCCTTATTAAGCATATATTGACCAGAACAGATGTTAGGTTTTGAGGGTTACCGCAGTAGTTTGATGAAGTGCATTCGTAAAATGACTTTTCCATACCATAATCTCATTTGACTTCCCTTCTGACTATGTAAAATTGAGAAAGCCTCTTCTAATAATAACTATAATATGATTACACTCTGACAGTGCTATCAGAGCTTGATTGTAACTGGCAGAAAAGCAATGATTCGAAAGAGGCAGAGAGCACTTTTTGTATACTTATTCTCTTAAAAATAATTTAGTTGTTCAGGTGGGAAAGCTGCATAACTAAATACCTCGTATTTAGCAAGGCTTGCAAGGAAATCTATTCTATTAATTCAGTTTATGCTACGGAAATAAATAGACAATCTTTATGGAATTCTGGCCCTTCCTCAGAGCTTCTGTCTCCTCTGAAGCAGAAACAAAACTAATTGAATAGTAAGAACAATTTTAGAGTCTAGCTAGCTGTATTAGTCAACTCAACCATCCCATAAAGGGTAAGAAATGTGGAGCAAAGGGAGAAGTGATAAGACGCAGACCAGTAATTTATGACATGGGAAGCTGGCACAATAGGTGATGTTTGGGTTTGTGACATAATCCCAATTGCCATAAAAACTGTACTGTTAGACATCAGGGTTTGAAAATAAGATATTTATTTTCATTACAAAATGTGGAGTGTGCTTTGTATGCTTTTATGAACATTTTGCACATTGGGTTTCACTGGTGAAGCTTGGTTTGTCAATAGTAATCTGTATCTATTCTCAGTGATATTAATCAGTTATTCAAAGAAAATGCATACAGTACAAAAAATGCTCTTTGAATTCAAGTTAGTTAAATATCAGATTTTCTTAGTATTTATTTAACCCAATATGTGTCAAAAACAAGTTTTCCAAAGCTACTGTAACATCTCTAACATAGAATTTGACTCCTTTTTTCAACAAGGGCTTGTAGAAACTGGAGTAGAAATGCTAATTACATTTTAAAATTTTATAAAATAAATAGTCGTTGTGCTAAAGGTAATAAGTTTTTCTGTGGTGTGAGCCTCCAGAGGGGTGCAAAAGGAAAAGAGATAAGAATATATGCATGTGGGGAGTCTGCATTTTTTTGTTTTGCAGCTTGTAGGTAAATCTTTAGGTAATACTAATTTAGAATTTAGAATTTTAATGATTTATCTATGGAAAAATTCTGTGAATATGAAATTCTGTGTGCGAAAGAAAAAAGAATTCCTTGTGTGCGACTGTTGCAAACACCAAATAGAGATTGTCCCTATACTTTGTAGTCTCTTCTTCTTTCCCCCCTTTTTTTCCCTCCTTTCTTCTTTTTCTATAAAGACTTTAGATCTAAGTACTTGACAGATTATTAGGTATGTAGCTGAGGCAAAACACATTAAGTGCAATATTCAGTGCATTCTGAATATTGGTAGCTGTAATTCAATCAAAATATGTTTATTTGCACAGTAATTGCAGTTCTTTAACGTAGCAAAAAATAGTGTATATAGCTCTATATTTAGCTCTGTTCTGTTAAACATTTTACAGGTGGGTAGCAACTACAATTTTTGCTTTGTAGAAATTGCAGTTGAAACCTAGATTTTAAGCTGAGATTTAGGTCAAAATTTTAAAATAGAAGGACTAGTTCAGATGCCTCAGATGATTAGTATTCAACTTGAGGTACATACACGCTCTTCAGAATTGGATACTAGCTAAGAATACATGACCATAAATCTGTTGGCCAAATTTATAGTGCAAGTCAGTGACAGAAGATTAGGATTCAGAACTGAAAACAACATCAGACAAAAAGTAAATAGTGGAATTGGACTTGAATTTAGAGCTAGGACAGTATCAACTTAGTACAGCGTCATCGCCAAGAACGTGTCACCTCTCTGAGAGGAGGCAAAGCTGATGTAGACAGTGGAATAAATCAGCTGCTATTGCCACAGAAAAAAAAATTCACCAGAACAGAGTTGTAAAAATCACTCAGCCTAAACTGAGGTGCTGACAGAACCATTAGATCTTTTAGAAATTACATATAAAGTGGCATTCTGTTATTTATGCCAGATTGCAGCACTTTTTTTAGTACCTTGGACAAATATATTTGAGTAAATTTTCTTTCTCTCTCAATATACTTTACAATTCAGTAGGACCTCCTTGATTTTTCAGTAGGTTTTCGCTTCTTTATGTATGTGCTGCCTGTTGTATTCTCTACTTAGTCACTCTGGTCCACCAGAACTGCCAGGTAGCAGTTCCCCAGCCAGCCAGTCCTCAGCCTGGACCACCGTAGAACAGTCAGCCTTGCCAAATTTCATGCGATTTCTGCCAATGACTGTATACATTGACTGTTTCCTTTTAAAAGCCATGGCAACTTTGGCCTTTTTATTTTTTTGAATTTTGGTAGTTAATGTTAGAGTCATTCTGGGCCCTGATGGGATGCCCCCGAGAGTGCTGTGTGAGCTGGTGGGTGTTATTGCTCAGCAGCTCTCCATCATCTTCAAAAGGTCCTGGAGAACAGGAGAGGTGCCAGAGGACTGAAAGAAAGCTAATGTCACACCAGTCTTCAAAAATGGCAAGAAGGAGAACCTAAGCAACTAGAGGCCGGTCAGTCTCACCTCCATCCCTGGAAAAGCAATGGAACAGCTCATCCTGGATGTTGTCTCTAAGCATGTGGAGGACAAGAAGGTGCTCAGGAGTAGTCAGCATGGATTCACCAAGAGGATTTCATGCTTAACTAACCTGATAGCCTTCTATGATGGAATGACCAGCTGGGTAGATGAAGGGAGAGTGGTGATTGTCATCTATCTGGGCTTCAGCAAGGCTTTTGACACTGTCCCTCACAGCATCCTCCTGGGCAAGTTCCAGAAGTGTGGGATAGATGAGTGCACAGTAAGGTGGATTAAGAGCTGGCTGGATGGCAGAGCTCAGAGGGTGGTGATCAGCGGTGCAGAGTCTAAT
Source organism: Tinamus guttatus (assembly GCF_000705375.1). The sequence continues at coordinate 87,071 of NW_010589212.1, read as the reverse complement.
TGGAGGCCGGTAGCTAGCAGTGTCCCCCAGGGGTCAGTCCTGGGTCCAGTCCTGTTCAATTTATTTATCAATGACCTGGATGAAGGCACAGAGTGCTCCCTCAGCAAGTTTGCTGATGATAGGAAACTGGGAGGAGTAGCTGATGCTCCAGAGGGCTGTGCTGCTGTCTGGAGGGTCCTGGACAGACTGTACAACTGAGTGGTAAGAAAACTCATGAGGTTCAATAAGGGCCAGTGCAAGGTCCTGCACCTGGGGAGAAATAACCCTATACATGAGTACAGGCTGGGGACTGATCTTCTGGAGAGCAGCTCTGCAGAGAGGGACCTGGGTGTCATGATGGACAACAAGCTGACCATGAGGCAGCAATGTGCCCTCGTGGCCAAGAAGGCCAATGAGATCCTGGCCCGCATCGGAAGGAGCGTTGCCAGCAGGTCGAGGGAGGTGATCCTCCCCCTCTACTGAGCCCTGGTGAGGCCACATCTGGAGTACTGTGTCCAGTTCTGGCCTCCGCAGTACAAGAGGGATGTGGAGCTGCTGGAGAGAGTCCAGCACAGGGCTGCAAGGACGATCAGGGGCCTGGAACATCTGTCCTATGAGGAGAGGCTGAGGGAGCTTGGCCTGTTCATCCTGGAGAAGAGAAGGCTGAGAGGGGATCTAATCAGTGTCTATAAGTACCTCAAGGGAGGCAGTGAGGAGGATGGTGCTGGCCTCTTTTCAGTTGTGGCTAATGATAGGGCAAGAGGGAATGGTCAGAAACTGACACATCAAAAGTTCCACAGGAACTTAAGGAAAAATTTCTTGCCAGTGAGGGTGACAGAGCACTGGAACAGGGTGCCAAGAGAGGTTGCAGAGCTTCCGTCTCTGGAGATATTCAAAACCTACTTGGACGTAATCCTGTGCCACATGCTCTAGGTGACCCTGTGTGTGCAGGGCAGTTGGACTAGACAATCTCTAAATTATCTTTCTCTAAAGGTCCCTTTCAACCTTAATGATTCTGTGATTCTGTGATTGGATTGCACTACTGTGGGTTACGTGAACGCACAATATCTCCTGCGCCCTGTTCTTCTGATGTTTCACCTTTGATGACTTGACTAAAGCCACCAAGGCTGCTGTTGGCTATTCCTCTTCCCCATGCTTTTATTTAACTAATAGGTGATGTTCTGGCTGGATGTTTCTTTTCAACGTGATTTTTGTTTGATAATCGGAGGGTGACAGTTATCTTCTGTGAAAACCCTTGGATAACAGTTGTTCTCCTCATTTGAAGAATCTGCAGTTTGTTTATTTGCTGTCTAATTTTTAGTATAAAAGATATTAGTCACATTTAGTGGCACATTTGGTCTGGGAACTTTTAACTCATATTTATTGTATTTCTTTTTGAAGCATTTGAAAATAACTCTTAGACTCACCTTATGTTATTAGTTTTTAATGAGTTCTTGTTAAAGGTAGTTCAGTTACCTCAGACTGGGGCAGTTTTAAACTTGTCTCTATGGAAAGAAAGAACAGCGTACACATGTATTTTACACAGGGCAGTCTGTGTAGAGTAGTAATTGTTTATAAAATTTTCTATAGTTGTTCCAGGGAGAGTCATCTTAAGAACTATAGGGTTTCGCTCACTGCCACCATCTTTGTTATCCCCTTTTAACATTTAATATTTTGAAATTTGAGTTATAGTGCATTAGTGATTTTGAAATTTTTGTGTATGTTTAAATTGCACTGTGTTTTCTCAGTGCAAGACTTAAAAGGATTTGGGACAAGTTCTGGATTTTAATGCATTGCAGCTCTTCCAGTGTTTTGACACAACTGATTTGATTAAAGCAAATTGCAATTAAACTATACTTCTGGGTAACAGCTGCCAAAAAAATGAGTGCACAGTGAAGTCCGTTTACAGAGAGCTGTTGAAGAAATAAATCTGTGAAAAGAATAACATGTTTAATTTCAGTAGATGTACTCTTCTATTGAAGAATATGTACGATACTGTAACAGAATGTTGAGGCATTTCTTAGGAGAAACTTGATTTTTATCACCATATCTAGCTAGTATGTCTTGCATAAGTCTTACATACGTCTTACAGTACAGAGAAAGGAAATAGTAGCCAAAACTAGTTGACAAAACTACTTCAGCCTAGAGAACTGAGGGGAAAAAGGTACCTTTGTGTGAGAAAAAAAAAATGTTAGCAACAAATGATACAGATCAGGATGATTTATTAATTTAACTGGACACAGTCCTGTGCCTCATGCACTAGGTGACTCTGCGTGTGCAGCGGGGTTGGACTAGATGATCTCTAAAGGTCCCTTCCAACGTTAAGGATTCTGTGATTCTACAATCATGGTACTTATAATGATCTTATCATTTTCCTGTGGTTCTGCACTTTCCCACTTCTTATTAACTATACCATGTGAAACTGACTGCCTCTCAAAGTAAGGTGTACCTTTGGTTTGACTTGACAGAGTGTTGCAGTCTGGACAAAGTGTTTCAATCCTGGGAGAGGAAGCTGGCGGGGCAAGAGACAGGATGCCAACAAAATTTGGCCTGTAATTCAGAATTTATTGTTTGTAGGAATATAGACAGAAGACTGTTTTAGATGAAATGGAACATAATGGCTTTGATGGTTTGATGTTTTCCAAGGAAAATAGCTCCTTTGCTGGAAAACTCCTAGCTAGTCCTAAGTCATGAAGGACTAGCTTGAATGCTTCGTGTGAACAGGAGAAGAAACCAAAAGCAACAGTTTTGGAGCTGACTATGTTTAAGCGGGAATAATTTTAGAGTTGGGAGCACAGCAGATGTGAAGGTGGTATAGATGGCTGCTGGTGTGACTTACTACATTCATTTTGAGACTATTCCTGAAAGTTGATTTGAGGGAATTGCTATTTAACTTCTCAAGCATCATGACTTTTGGAGATGTTAGGCTGAGTGCCTGCAGATTTTATTTCTTGTAAGCTGTAGTAGAGAAATTCTGCTGCCTACTTGGAAGTAGCTTTGATGCTTGAAGAACATATGGAAGAACTCAGATCATGGACTGCATTGATGCTCAGCAGGATACTGGACTCTAATGTTCCTTCCGTCTAGCAGTCATGCGTATACACAGTATATTTGCACCGTTCCCAGGTTTATCAGTCTCCCTGCCAAGATTAAGCATTAAGGGAGACAATAAGTGTCTAGTCCAGTCCTTTAGAACAGTACTAAAGTATTTCCTCTTATATCAAAAAATAACCAGGTATTATCTCTTCCATAAAGTGGAAATATTCAAATCTCAATTTTAATTGTGGGCTAGGAACATAAATAAGTAGAAGATTAGAATCATAGAATCATAGAATGCTTAGGGTTGTAAGGGACCTCTGGGGATCATCTAGTCCAACCCCCCTGCACACGCAGGGTCACCTACAGCACGTGGCACAGGACTGCATCCAAGAGGGTTTTTAAGATCTCCAGAGAAGGAGACTCCACAACCTCTGTGGGCAGCCTGTTCCAGTGCTCTGTCACCCTCACTGTTAAAAAATTTTTGCTTAAGTTCCTGTGGAACTTTTGGCCTTCAGTTTGTGGCCATTACCTCTAGTTCTGTCAGTGGTCACCACTGAAAAGAGGCCAGCACCATCCTCCTCACTGCCTCCCTTGAGGTACTTATATACACTGATTAGATCCCCTCTCAGCCTTCTCTTCTCCAGGCTGAACAGGCCCAGCTCCCTCAGCCTCTCCTCGTAGGGCAGATGTTCCAGGCCCCTGATCATGCTCCCTGCATGTAACTTGTGTGTAATTTCAAATGATACAAAGAAATTGTGGTATACAGTAAAGAAGGCAGAATTCCTTTAGGCTGAATAATAGACTTACATATTCTGCTTTTCATTGGCACTCAGATGGAAATGCCAGTATTATTTATTCCATACATTTTTGTGCTGAATATTTAGAATTGCTAACAGGGAAGTAAATTCATTCTTTGGATAAAACATCAGTTTGCCTGTTCCTTCATTGTGTTTCTTTTGTGCTTTTATGATCTGATTGCTTGTTTTTGTTTCAGATATTTTCCTCCATCATCCCATAATTCCCATCCTCGTCCTACAGGAGGTTTCATTCCCCCTCCCTCCATCCTCTTTCCTCAAAAGAGTAAAATTCAGGTACTTTTTGATATTGATATTTTAGAGTGATAACATTAACGCTCACTTTTTTTTTTTTTTTTAATTTCACAGTCATTATTAGGCTTTCATTCTTCTGTAGACTCAAGAACATAATGCTATGGGTGCTTTTTCATGTTTGGAAGACTTTAGCACAAATTTTTTCAAGGAATAAATGACACACAAGCAAAGGGAAATTAAATAGATTCTAATCAGAGTTTACTTAATGTAATTAGGCTAGCTTGGTGCAGTCTTTGTTAGACTTTTTTTTCTTTAGATCAATGAAACAGGATAGTTCTAATCTATCTGAATTCCAGCAAAATATGTAAAATGATGCAAAGATGAAAGAAAGGGAAGATTCAGACAAGGGATCCTGTATGTAACTGTTCTTTATGTTTTCATTTGTGATGTTAACTTGTTGTCTCACAATATACTTATGAAGTCTGTTAGCATAATTTGCTTACTGTACAAAACATTAGATCCAGCATCAATTAGTTTGGTATAAGAAAATGGCCGTAAATACATACAGGTTGCAAACAAACAGAAGTGGTTTCCAATTATCATAGCAGAAAAAAAAATACAAAACAAATTTTCAATAGAAATAGTGCAAGGAAAGCAGCAATTGCATTAAAATGCTTTAATTAACAAGGGAGAGTAATGAAAAATGTTAGAAAGGAATCCAGTTTTATAAAGTATCCGTATTGCACAGTAATAACAGCATATTCCTGAGTTTTACAAAGTATTGAATATATAGAGGTCTGGACTTGATCTGTGGATTTAACACATTTAAAATATGAAGGTGATCTGTATTCTCTGTAGCAGACTGTTTTTCATCTTTTATTAGTTTTTCAATGCTATAGAGCTCCTGCAATATAAATTAAAATGTATAATGAGAATAATGAAATGCAAGCAGTAGAGAAGACTTCAGTGAGGGTAGAATTGAACTGGTTTTCCAGTTTCTATAGAGAAAAGTGGATTTGATTTAGCAAGTTGAGTTTAACTGAATCTGTTTTAAATTTACAAGTGAAACTAGTTAGCAAACCTGCTCATGAATGATGTGTAATTCTACAAGCCTGCTTTCCTAGCATCAGATGATCACTTACGGTTTTGAGAAGGCAATGCAAAATCTCAGAATCCATTGTGTGAAGTGTTCACTCTGCTACAACTTCTTTCCAGGCATGCAATTTGTTCATTGTAACAGCTATGTTTATTATACAAAATCGGGACAAAATGGCTGCTCAGCTCTGGGAATTGGTTCTTGGCCCTCAGGCGCAGCAGTACATGTGTGTGCAGCCATCTGCACCTCCAAGAGCTCTGCCTTCAGCCCTGAGCCCCCGCAGTCTCCCCATTGCCTGTTCGCTGCTCGGTTTTATTCTCCATGCGCTTGCATCCCCACTTTGCCCTTGTGTCATAGCTGAAGATCAGCATTGAACCTGAGGACAGCTGGGCTCCAGCACTGTTGGAAACATGGGAGGACCTTGGGCTCTTGCTCTGTTTTCCTTTGGGGCCACAGGAGGCAGCCACTATCTGAGAGCATCCTGAGGCATCAGCCTTGCGAGGAAGAATAGGAAAAAAACACAGGCCCTTCTGGATTTAGGGAGCTCTTGCACTTTTGAAGCAGTGATATTGAAGTTGTGCAGATTCCTAACAGCTTCAGCGTTTGTTTTCCCACTTGTGACATGGGCATTTCCCAAGATGCCCTGCAGCAGTGCTAGTTTTTAAGCCTTTGTCTTGTAGGTCTGAGTTCTTTCCACAGTAAACTTTGTAGTCCAATGATACCTATTGGGAGCTTATTGGAAACTATGTAAAATGCTAATTTGAATGGAATGAATGCAGTAAACAAAACAGAAACATTTCTGCAGATGCCTTTTGTGCAAATTTAAAATGCATTGCAAATATGTCAAATTATCCAAAAAGCTTTGCATATTTACTTTGTAAATGGCCACTGGGTAAATAAATCCATGTAGAATTCTGTTTCTCTTTCCTATCAGGATTGATTATAAGTGCATTTTGCAGTTTAAAGATTTACCTTCTCTCTTTAAAAGTCTCTGTTCTAACCTCAGATTTTGAAATGTCAGGGGAAGAGAAATGTAAACTTCCTATTGTGCAGATTATCACAATTTTGAAACAGTTACATGAACAGGTTATTGCAAAGCTGTGATATTCCCATGGAGAATGGCCTGATACCATCTTCCAAGTTCAGGCTCAAATGTCTCTTCTTCCGGCAACTACATATATCGCATACAATACAATATACATACAAAATACATTATACCACAGCTATTTTACTAGATACCGCTAAGTCTTTTGACTTAACTGCTAGCTTGCAGCTGACTGAGGATGGAATAACTAATATTTAGAATCTGAAAATACTGTTGGAACCTGGTAGACAGTGGGTTTGGTGCGTGTGTATGAAGAAGTGTGGTCCTGGTGGGGATGCTTACCCCGTGTGCCATTTCTTTGTCTCTCCTCAGTGAGATGGTTCAACAGATGGTTGAAAAGGATCCCACTGTGCTGCCAGACAAAAAGTTTTCCTCTCTAGGACTGGCAGGAAGCGCTTTCTCATCATCTGCAAATAACATGATGCATTTTCTTTTTACTAAAAAAAGCTATTTTACCTTAGGTACAGGAGGGGAAAAAGTTAATGTAGCATTCTTGTTGCAGAGTTAAAAATCATAAAAAAAAATCAGTTTGAGCAAAGGTTAATGTTGATGTTGGAATTTTGTTTTGGCAGTACTGCTGTATTTGCTATCCTGGAATCTTTTCCTGTTTTAAGTTATAGCTTAACTGCATATATAATAAAATATACATAGGTTTCTAACATAGTTGATTTGAGTTGGGACTTGAATTTATAAGCATAATTCAGAAAGTATAGGCAAAAGTTAAAGTAGGATTAGTAGATTCCCAACGTAGATTTTCATGGAAGAAGAATAGGATTTGGTAAATTCTTTCTGCCTGTATCTTGTTGCAATTCACCGCATATGCACTGGTATGTCTTAATACAGTATTATTGAACATTCCCTGTAATCTTCAGACTGTGCAGCTGTTCTGAGCTGGTGCAAATCAAGCAATAATTCATGAGTTTCCAGTTGGGTTTCATAAATATGAAATTAGTAAATATTCTTAAGATGCAAAAAGAAGTTAGTGCAAGTGTCTTCTGAATTATAGATTTTATTGTACGTGTACCTCCATGCACTCTTGATAGAATTACAGGTAATTTCAATGGGCTAGAATATACCTAGAGGATCTGTTGTCCTGCAGTGGTGAGATTGGATGTGGCACAGAGGCAAGATATCACTGTTGAGCTGTTTGTCAGAGCCTTGCATAGGGAAACAGTGCTTCCTTGTGCTTCACATCACCTGCAAAAAAATGTAGATGGGCTACAAGGGGGGAGGCACCTTTCTGCTGCGGAGGCAGAGAAGCAAAGCACAGCTCAAGGGGAGCATAGGAGATGGCAGGGATGGAGGTTTCATTTTGATAGGGTGGGCAGGTTGAGAGAAGGTGTTTGTGGGGTGGAGAGGGAAGGACTGACGCATGCAAAGGGGTTTCAGAGAGCAAGATGCAAATGATTCTTCAGTTCAATGGGGGAAGCATATATGCATCAAAGCAGTTATCACTTCATCACTTAAATATCACTTAAAGTTAAATAACCCCTTGTCAGCCAACTGAGGCTCTTGATTGACCCTTTTGCACTTTTTGCAAATTCTTATTATAAGAATAATTCTTATTATAAGCATTCTTATTATAAGAATTTGCAATTCTTATCATATTTTTGACTGATGGTGTTTATTCTAGAGAACTTGAAAAAAAAAAGTTTTACTATTATGTCTAGTCAGCCCTTTTCTTTCTTTGAATACATGGCTGAATCCCGTCTGCATGGCAAATAAAACTTCTGATAGTACTTTTTACTTGCAATCTTGAAAATGAACAAGAACAAGGCTAAGAAATTGTTATTTTTACTCCAGGTAAAGCTACTGGTACTGATGGCTGAGCTGCAGTTTGCTGGAGGCAGGAGAATATAAGCTATGTGGTTGCTTTGTCATAATTTGCTATAATCTGCTCTTATGCCTTGTCAAGAAGAGGATAAAATATGATGGACCTTTGGGTGTTCTGCCCCAGTCCAGCTGTTCATCTAATACAGATATTGTTATGTTTCTAAACACTGTCAGTCAACAATCTGTCAGTGGTGCAGATGACCAGCCTGCCTGTCAGAATAGGGTGAGGACCACTTTGCTGGAAGAAAGATTTTCTTGACAGCTTGTTGGAATTTGAAAAAGGGTGAAATTCTGAAAAATGAGATGCAAGTTACATTTTTTTTTCCAAGGATTTCCCTGTAAAAATCTCTTGAGAAATGAAAGTATTTCAAATATCTCCAAATAATTAAGGTTTGAATGCTAAAATCTATTTTAAATATATACATTAAGTAAGGCTAACACTTGAAATATGGTAATATCTTCTGATGTATCTCAGATAAACATCTCTGAAAGTAATTTTTCGCACTTACACAGCATTTTTAAAACTTCTACTTCAGTGGTAGTCCATTTTACTGGGAACTAGAGGCTTACTCTTAAAAAGATGGTGATTTGTGTAGAATATTGGCAGTTTAAGCTGCACTTGTATTAAATATAGAAGTAATTTCCAATAATGTATTTATAGAGGGAGACTTAGGTCTAAAAAAGGAAATATTTTATTTCTGGCTAGGAAACATGAAATTTGGAATCTGGAGGAAATGCCAAACATCTTAGGGTTTGGCTGGCAGGAATTAATGGGGAAATGGAAGTTTGAGGGGGAACAACCACAGACTCCCTCTGGGCAGACCTGGCTTCTATAGTCTCTTTATCCACTGGACTCCTTTACTTCATTTTCTTTTCAACAAACTGGATTCCTTTGGATTTGCGTCCTTTCTGTGAGAAATTTACACTTCTCTCTCCACTTTCAACCTGAGAGAGTCTTTCTCAGCCGAATGAGATGACGTGAGTGATCACACCCCTTTAAATGTGCCATAATGTGCAAACCCTTCCACGTGTTGCATGCCTCACTATTCCGCTGCTTCCTTCATGTCAAATAGAAATGAAGAAATTCCTTTGCATATGCAGCATCAGCTTGTTTTGATAAAACTAACCATCACATTAAAGATTTTTGGAAGGGGAGTCCTATAAAGAGTAATTCGCCTAGAGATTCATGGTAATGTATAAGTTAAACTCCTTTACTTCCAGTCTGGTTTATGAGACTTTAAAAAGCCATGGAAAAAGATATTTTTACAGATCTTAAATTTTGGGACTGATACCGGAAAGCATGCTTTTAACTCAGTGGTCTCTGCATAGCAGTCTAAATGCTATTCCTATGTCAGGGCAATAAGGTATGGAATTGTGCTTACATGCCTGCTTCCTTAGGGCAAAATCCTACCAGGAAAAAAGGCCCAGAAAGGATTGGATTGAGTTTTATACTTGCAACTGAAAGCCAGTTAGGAGAGATAAAACTTATCTGACATGTCCAGGCCCTGATACTTTACAGCAAAATAGAGAGAGCAGGTAGATGGTGCAAACTTCTGGGAAAAGCTACAATGTGTATACTGTGCTAGGTCAGGAAATATAGTTAATTGAAGACAGAAGTTACTGGTGCTTATGAATTGTTTCTTCTGCAATTAATGTATTTAAAAAAAGAAGGTTAGTGTGTTTGAATAACAAGAACAGGTTCACTTCTTCCTGTGTTATTTACACAAGTTGAAGAGTTGTTTGAGATTACCTCATTGTATTCTTTCCTAGGAGAATAAATCTGAAATATGGGAACATTTTACAAAGACACTGGCCTTTGAAGAAAGCGTTTTGTCATTATTCTATTGATAGCATTTTTGTGCTGAGGGTTGTAATGTGCATATTTAAGTACATTTTGTACATCTAATGTGAATGATTTTTTTTCCAGAATGGTATTGCCACTTGTCTTAGGCAGTATGGTGAGGTTGTGAAGAAGTGCAGCCAGTCTGTAAGCTGGAAAATGACAGGAAAAACTGTATTCCGCATATACCCTCTTCACAAGAACCTGGAAAGGAGACCGTGGGGAAAATTCTGTGGTAAAAAGGCAACTTTATGTCTATTTATCACTGTAATTTAGCTTGAGATGCCCATCGAATGGTTGTAGAGACAGAAGAGTAGCCAGCAAACAAGAAGGATGTAAGACAGTAAGTTATTTTCAGCTGAGAATTAGGAAATTGTGAATCTGCTACTTGTTTTGGGGGAAGACACCATTATTAGATACATCTGTGTGCATATAAGCATGCAGCTGATAGTAATAACTTGCAGGAGCCGGAAGAATGTGTAATTCTCTGTAGCTTTGTCTATAAATGCATTGTCAATATGAGCAGTGTGATAGGTTTTTCTGCTGTTTTTCTTTTTTTAATTTTTTTTTTCTTTTATAGCAAATTATTTAGTGACTGAGGCATTTTGGCTTGATATATCAAGTCACGGTCTTGGAAAGTATTTTTGCATTAGCTTCTAACACTAAATTATACACCACTGATGCTCTTCCTTTAGAGCTGGTGAAATGCATTGCTTTCAAGTGGAATGAAGAAAACCATACTGTAAAAAAAAAAAGGAAAAAAAAAGCCTTGCTCTGACATTTATTTGAAATCTGTGTCTAGATTTCAAATAAATATCTATATTTATTGTTTATGTCTAGATGTCTACATTTATTGTTGGATTTTACTACAGTGTTTTCCCTGTGAGTAAAACAAAGCAGCATATTATGAGAATACTATTTCATCTTACATATCTGACATCTTTTTGATACAGCATTATCTCTGCCCTCTCTCTCTGCTGTGTTATTTAACCAGGGATCCATTATATCTCTGGATGTCACATCTGCTTATGGACTTTTTTAATGTTATCCCATTTCCTTTTCTGTTCACAATGATAGGCCAAA
>NW_010589212.1:51259-76003 GCF_000705375.1 Tinamus guttatus | reverse complement strand
ATGTGACACACACTATTTTTCTTATGTTCATTTGCTGCCTCATTTGTGTCAGTTTGTGTGAGAAACAGTGTTATGTTCAAAGTCTGAGGATACAGAATATCAAATGGTTATATATGTTCCAAATAGAAAATAAGACAGTGCTGTTCATTCCTAGTTATATTTTATCATTTTCTGTTTAAACTATAACTAAGACCTGTACTTATCCGGAGTGTTTAGATTTTTTCTTTTTTTTTTTTCTTTTCTTTTTTTTTTGTCTCTGATATAGGATTTTTAATTAACTCCAAGAAAAAAAAATGTATTTCAAAGCAATTCTAACAATTTCGCTCATAATTATCAGTGTGTTTCAGATGTCATTATGTTTATTTTAAATAAATAAGAAGGTTAGTGAGCATTCAGGGCTCATGTTTCCGCTTGGCTTTCTAATATTGCTTTCTTTAAGAAAGTGAAGAAATTTTGCTACAGTCCATGATGTAATTCTACATGACAAGATACAATATAGAAAAACATTATTGATAAGGCTAAGTGTCCACTTTAAAAAAAAAAAGTAGATGTGCTGCATGTGTGTCCATTTCAGAGTGTACATGGTACAGTGCCATGTAATACTTCATGCTTATTAGATGAAGCCCATCCTGCACTTAAGCCCCCAGTTTATTGTATGTGAGTAGGAAAGAGGCAGAAGCCAGTAATAAGTTCACTGCTGTACAGGAGGTCTGCAGAAGTCTTTGCCAAGTGAAGTTGTCCTCGGCTTTATCTTCCCTACTATGAGTGTGTCCTATATTGACATGTTATTTTACTCCAGATAAGATATTTGGAAAAGCTAGAATACCCACAGGCAGGGGAAAAAAAAGTTCGTGTTCCTAGTAGTGGTTGCTTTTCAGTTGAAATAGGTGAGAGCTGGATCATTTCTTCAGAACTTACTTACAAGTTATGAAGATTTATTCCAGATAGATACACAATACTTTTACCCTTTAAATCTGTGGTTTATTTTGCATTCAGTTGCAAACTGTGTTGAAGCTTGACTCTGGCCTATATTTGTCCCTAGTTCACAGTAAGTGTGATGCTTTGATGCATAGTTTTTCTCTTTTTTTTATATTTCAGGCTTATGGAACATGTTCCTAGCACCCCTTGACCCCTGTAATGAAAAATTAGGAGTGTGACTGGAAAGGATGGAAGTTTATCTTGCCCTTTCTACTCCTAAAATTGATCAAGAGATGGACAATGCTTTACCTGTTTCACTTTTATAACAGCAGTGGTGCTTTTTAAAAAGGAGGAAAAAGATCACGAGGATTACTTGGATATCCAGGCTTCTCCAAAAGCTTCTCCGAAATTTAGCCATTTGAATATATGTAGCTGATGTTTACACTATTCAATAACCTCTATGTCATCTTTTCAGCTCTTTAACCTCTGCCTTAGGAGAGTGGAAATAATTTTCAGAGTTTTCTATCAGTAGATTGATGTTTACCCAAGCAAGAGGTAGCCAATATAATAAGTAATATAATAAATCAATGCTCCCAGCACAGTTGCTCAGCAGAGTGTCTGCAACCTGAGGAATAGCACTGTGAAACTTGTGTTTTCACTTCTCTCAGCAAAGAGAATGAAGATGGAACCAACATGGCAAATGTGCTGTGTGTCTTTATTCAAGATGTGCTAAGGCAATTTTTTTTGTAGGTGGACAGGGGAAATCTGCAGCTACTTGACGTGCTGCTAATCCTATTCTGTGACAGAGCTAATCAGCTTCTTTCATAGGCTAAATAATGATTAAAAAAAAGAGTTCATGGCTGGGTGAAATTTAGCACAATTGCACAAAAAGTACAATGCTAATGATGAACTTACAAGGACTGTTCAACATTTTGTATGTATAGAGCTGACTGAAAAAATAAATTTCATATTTACGGATGTATATTTGTACTTATATATATACACATGTAAATGTATGCTTTTACATTTATTTATTTATTTAATGTAATCATGTAGAAATATTTTTAATGTCTTTTTTTTTAAAAAAAGGTAATGCCTCTGAGTAATAGCTCTGTAGATCTGAAACAAGTCCTGTTTTGCACAGAAATTCTTTTTGAAGATGTATCCTTAAGTTAGGCAGGAGTCTCGATGTGATAATGGCATCCACACAATTTCTGCAGAGAGATAATTATTTTCTATCTCCGTCTATTCATACTGCATGAAAACACAGAGAATAGCTCTTGCTGCACCGGATATGCCTTTTTGTTACCTGTTTTTTAGTAAAACTGGTTAATATATCTTAAGGTTTAGGGAATAAAAAAGTTAACTCTCAGTCTGGCTGATGACATTTTATAGGAGAAAAAAAACCTCACATTACTTGTATGTGTTGACAGTTTAACAATTTGAATTGAGCTTGAGTTGTATGCTATTTATACAAATAGGTTTTAGACTTATTTTAAGCTTGGCCAGACTTTTGTAATATTAGATATGCATCTGCATTTTATGTATTATGTGTGCATAAAAATATTGAAAGAAAAAAAAAGCCGACCAACTAAATAGCTGTAATACAGTGTTTCTTTGTTCTAGCTGCTCGTTACTGGGAAAAGACTGCTTTCTATTAAAACAAAAAAAAAAGGAAAAGAAAATGTGTAAAAATAGCGTCAGTTGAAATCTTTTGCAAGTTCATCTTGTTCAGGATGTACATTCGTGAAATTATTCCTGATATTTCATCAAGTGTAGCTGTCAAAAAAAAATGTGACAATACATGAAGTTGTAAAACCGGTGTATAGACTTCTCCGTACATGTTGTACATATTTAAATGACCCATGGGTCTCCCAAAGCAAGCTTTTAACATTCCAGGTCTTTTACCATGCATCTGCTACTGGCATGTTGCCACCCGCCCACACAGATTTAGTGGAAATAAATTAAATTTATTCTAGTTCACTCAAATACAAAGGTCTATAAAATATAAAGGTAGTCACTTTGTTAGTAAGGTTACTTAAACAAAGGGTTTTCATAAATAGAAGTTTTTTTTCCTTCTGTAGGATAATATGCACATTTATGTAGCTTCTTAAGTTCTTACATGTTCCTTTTGTTTTCCTTTGCAGATGGGGTTTATACAGATTAATGAGGACTTCATATTTATTGAGCCACTCAATCGCACTTTGGCTGTGACAGGTCATGCACACAGGGTGTACAGACGAAAAAGGTCCATAGAGGAGAAAATTGCTGAAAAGACAGCTTCTCAAAATCATTACTGTGGTGTTGTTACAGGTAATATACAAATCTCACTGAACAGATTTAATATAGCTGATGTATTTATAAGGGATGTAGAAAGTAGTTTAAAAACAATGCCCCAACATGAGCCTATCTAGTTTTTTTTTTTTCTTTTGTAGTGTCAGAGGTGGAAATGGTATTCCAAGACTGGACAGTTCCTTTTCTGACAAGTTAAGTAGCACTGAGGAATAAATGCTGCTTCTTAAATGAGCAGTCTCTTAAAAAGTAGAATTTTGGGGCCTTTTTTTTTAAAAACTTTAACCTAACAATTACTATGTTTTCTTGTCCCTTTTTATTGTCCTGGTACTTTGTTAATTTAGTTACTGTACTTCTCAAAGCACATCTCAAAGCCATAGTCACTTTCAACTGGGAGTGACGCTATGAATGTAAATGGTCTTTAAAACAGTGTTCTTGTTTTATGATTGACACTTAAAAGAACTGTGAGAAATAATCCAAAAGCATCTTCCTCAATGATGAGTTGCAAAATCTATATAATTAGAAGAGCTTCAGGAAAAAAATAGGCACCTACTGGTTTGTTAGATTATTAATGTTCGACAGAGGTTCAGAAAGAAAGACTTTTGTGAAAGATGACAGTCTGTTGTTGCTGTTTCATGAGCAGCTTCTCTTCCTCTAAGTGTCTTCTCACATCTGAGTGTCTTGCTCTCAGTTTAAGCTGATATGCTGAGGCTGCTTTTAATGCTGTTGCAAAAAATGTGTTTTCTCCAGGAGCTAAATTAGTTTTTTTTTTTTAATCAATATTTTTTCACATCTCTTAGCATATTAGAAGAGAGATACTGGTAGACTGGAAGGAAAGAGCAGAGGGAGCCACCAGAGTGGCTAGGGAGCATTATTATACAGCATTTGGGGAGAGGGAGAAGGAACCGGTTTATTTACATGAGTGCAGGAAGGGCAAAGAGGACTACAAATGCAGTCTTCCAGTGTGGTAAGGGATTGTAGAGAGAAGACTGAGACAGACTTTTTTGAGAGGCCCACATTTACAGGATAAAAGGCAGCAGCTGTAACTTGCCTCATGGGAAATTTCAGCTGGGCATAAGGAAAAAAAAATCATAGTGAGAGTGATCAAGCACCAGAACAAGCTGCCTACAGTGGCTCTGGCGTCTCCATCCATAGAAACTCACAGAACGTGGCTGGACACAGCCTTGGGAGACCTGCCCTAGCTTCGATGTTAGCCCTGATTTGAGCAGGAGGTTGGCTTGGATGGCCTGCAGGGGTCCCTTCCAGCCTAAATTAATCTTTGGTTCTGTGGTTCTTCTTGAACAGTTTTACTGCTCTGTCACATTTTTATGGTCACAGGAGTGACTTTTTTTTCCCCCTCTTTATGGGAGTATTGTTTTTGTGTGGTTTTATTTATTTGTTTATTCTTAGAATTAGACTTCCATTCACAGGTTGAAGTTGCAAAGTGATTCACAGGTGAATTAGCATGGAAAGACTCTTTCTTTGTGTAATTTGCTTAGTCCCTTTTAGTACCTATAACTTCCTCCAGCAGTCTCGGTATTTCTCTTCTAGGCGTTGCTGCTGCTTATTTAAAGAAGTATTCTATATCAGCAAAAATCATTTACTTATAATAAAGCTGGTTACTCCTCCTCAGTTAACAATGATAAACGGATTGCAGCAGGCATGCCTGCATGTGTTTTGGGGGTGAAAGAAAGAGAAAAAAAGAAAAGATGAAGGAAGAGAGAGGCACCTGGTAAATAGCAGTCCATGATATGTTTGAAAATGATTAAAGATTCAAACTTTTGTGTAAGGACATAATTTCCTGTCGTGTTCATTACATGTCACCCTTTCACTTTCTCTTGTTCTTTCAGATGGAGTAGTCAGCTTACTCTGTTCTAATAATCTTATGCCCAAGGCTCTGACTTGGTGCAAATAGCCTGTCAACAGAGATTCAATCATTTGTTTGAAATAAATTTCATTATCTTTGCCGCCATCCTGGAATTTGAGGATACAAAGTAATAAAATAACTGTGCATAATTGCATCTGCTGGCAAAACTGTGTTGCCAGAAGAGAGTGTATATCTGCGATCCCTAACTTATGCTGTTGTGCTTCCTCACTTTACCCTGGCAGGTTATTTTACTTAATGGGACTGGAATATATTAGTTTTATATATATATTTGTGAAAAGCACTGAGCTAGTGTCAACAAAACATTTGTGATGCAGGCGCAACCTTAAAGGTGGGTAGAAACAATAAAAAAGACTTTCTAGCAGTAACTGAGACTTCTAAGTCAAATCCCAAGCAGGGTCAATTAATCAAGCAGCTCTAAAGCAAATTGAATATGGTGCTCTTCAATATTGTCAAATTTTGCACTGCTGTTGTTGATAGAGTTATGACCATGTGACACTGAGAAATTACTGTCTTGGCACTTCTCAGCAATATGGTCCTGTCTTACAATAGGACCTCTTTCTTCTATAGTACTCATGTACATCAGAATAGGCATTTGGGGGCAGGTATTTCTGCTGCTGGTTTTCAGCCAAATTGATCTCAAAGACTGGCTATATATCAAGCAAATGAAGCAAATGTGTGTTGCCAGTGATGAATTATAATTATTAGAAGGAATGAATGTCTGTGCTAGAGGTGCTGAAGGATCACTGTTGGAACTAATAGCTTTGCATGCAGAACTAGAAGAGACGATCAAAGAAGGTATTGTTTGATGTCCATGGCTGTTGTGGGTTGGATTGAAGGATGCTGCACAGCTAGGCTCATTTGGGGAGAACAAAGAACCTGTTTTCTGTGATTTTTTTTTTCTTCTTTTCCTAGTAATGGGTGGGGGTGGGGGGAGTCCCACTGAGGGAAACAGATGCTTTCTGGATATATGGAAGTGATGTGTGTGAGAGATAAATAGATTTATGTGTGTGAGCTGGTGACACATACACAGACCTCACACCTCACACCTTTCTTAGCACATGGCCCATGAAACCTTCCAAAGAAAGCACTTCACAAGTCTGTTAGAGAGTAAACACCAGCGAGATTCTTGTTGTTAGAGCGAAGACCCAGATTGCAAAACTGAACTCTTTTCCACTGCCTTATCTGAGGGCCTGCCTGCAGGCTGGAGTTATCCACACTTTGGACCAGCCCTGTAGTAGCGTACAGGGTACTTGGTGATTCCTCTGCGATTGGGCTAGTGAGTAAAAGCTCACGTCCACAGTGCAGTGGATCTGGATTTCTGAGGGACCTGTTCATAAAAGAACTGTGAATTCCTTGTGGCTGGGGTATCTGTGTGTTTTATCCCCTATGGAAATAAACATTGGTGATGTGCTCGGAGATCTGGGCTTCACTGGCGGTACAGGGGATTTATTCAAGGGCAGGTAAGCATTCAGGTGTCCTGTAGTCTTAGTCTCTTTGGAGTGTTGGCTCAGAGATTTGAAGCAGTTTGTTTTTCTAGTAGCTGAATTTTCAGCTCCTTAAGAGGAAACTTTGTAACTTTATTTTATTTTATTTTATTTTATTTTATTTTATTTTATTTTATCTCATTTTGTCTCATTTTGTCTCATTTTGTCTCACTTTATTTGTTAGTCTACCATTATTTTCTCTTTTATTTTTCCTTTTGTATGTTAAACTTGTGTATTGCCTCTTCTGGGGCAGGTATAATTGGGTACCTCAATTAAAAGGAGTGGATAGTTGGGCTGAGATACGATCAGCATGCTGAGGAACTCATATAGCAATTACTCCTAAGCGGTCTGCTGAAAAAACATCATAGAGTGAAGCACAAAGGTTTTTATTATTGTTTATTTTAAGCAAGAGCATTTCTAGCCTTCATTTCTGTCACAAGTAGAGAGTCTGAGTAATAAATGGATATGATTTGTTTGTATTTTCTGAGTCTTGCTGCACAGAATCCTCCTATATTATTAACTTTTACTTTGCCATTGTAATTAAGTTTTTAAACTGAACTTAGATATCTTTAATTCCAACAATCAACTTTGTAATTTGATCTCACTTTTATGTTGGTAGCACATGCGTGACTTATAGAGGTATACTTTTTGCAGGCAGTATTGTTTCATATGCCCTGTACCTTCAATAGTGAGAAGTTCTTTGTAATTTTGCCTAATTATGAAATGTAACATTGCATGTATTTTGGCCTCACACCTGTTATGTAGCAGTAAACTCGTCACTGACTCGAATGCCAGTGGTGTCAAAATTACTAATGCCATTTATTTAAAGGTCTTAGGGAAGAGCTGCAATTTTCAGATAAATGAGCTTGCACGTGATGGGGACTCTTGCCAGCAATTTGGAAAAGGTTGACTGGCCAAGAACAAACTGTCCCCCAGCTTGTTAGCCCGGGAGAGGTCTGAGGCAAATGATGTGCCCAGCTGGTCTACAGAGCACTGCAGGCTTCTCATCCCCCTCAATCCTGAAGACTGGTTTTGAGACTGTGGTGATTTAAATGTTTAGCCTAATGCTGTGTTTTATTGTGCACTACTTACTTACTGTCAGTTGTGGACAAAATCATACAGCTAGTTAAAGCTTTGAGAGAAGCATGCTAGCAGACTTTTTTTTTTCTTCCTGAACAGTCCTGCTACTATTAAATTAAATGTTTCTAACCAATAGCTGCTGTTTGCAAGAAAGGAGCAAACAATGAATAAACTGAGTTGCTGGAAACTTCACTGGAATCAATCACCACTCCTCAGAGGATGGGGGGTTGACCAGATGGCTCATGAGAGATCTTTCCTAACCCAAATGAGTTTACTATTTAAACTTAGAGCTGTAGTGTACTCTTTCAGCATTGAATGCTTGTGTGGTAAGTCATAGTTGTATGGCTTGTAGGGTGTGTTTTTGGCGCAAATCTGGACACTAAAGTTTCCTTAAAAATGATTCTCAGAAGAATGACAAAATACACCTTACGTTTCAGAAAGTTTAGTTTGTTTTAGGGAAAGCAAGTGTGTGAAGGATCAAAACAAGAACCAGTATTTCATGTTACATAGTGTAGGCATTTGTCAGTTATTTATATTCTATGCTAACAGTCACTACATACACAGGGTTTGATTTTGTTTGGCTTCTTTTGGCTGCGTATAATGCAAACACCACTGACATTGAAATCCTGATGGTAAAACGTACCTTTTTTTCCCCACAAACTTGTATGCTACATGTAGTTCTTTACATTATTCATCTGAAATAGTCTTATCTTTCCTCTGTACAAATCAGTTAATTGTTCCATGTAGTTTCTGGATGCTGAAATCATGTTGAAACCAAATTTGTTGTCTTTTATGTTAAGAGGCAATGATTGCCTTGATGTGTTTTTCTATGTTTTCTTAAGATGGACAGATAGTATTTCTGCAGTCTCAGTGAGACTATTTTTGTGTCAAACCTAATATTAGTTTAGTCTTCTCCCTCAAGCCAAAACAGGAGGCATTGCTCATTTATGGATATGCCAAGTGAAAAAGATGAGAATAATCTGACTGGCTGTATTTAAGCAGATGGGTAAGATTCCTGCTTCACTGGTATGAACTAAAATTTGCACATAGTCTAGACCTTCCATTGAGCTTAATTGCATTGGCAATGTGAAATAAGTATTTATCAGAGTTTGTGGTTATTACATTCTGTGTAATCAATTATGTCATGTTCATGGAAAGCAAATCCTATAAGTATCAGAGCAACCTTGTGTCAAGCCAATACTGTGAAGGGTGTGTCCATCAAGTATTTTTTTTGTGTGTGTGTGTTACAGATAAAAGAAAATCCAAGAATCAAAAAACATCAGAGAGTGGAAGAGGAAAAAGATACTCTTACAAATTACCTCAAGAGTACAATATAGAAACTGTTGTGGTCGCAGATCCAGCTATGGTTTCGTATCATGGGACAGAAGCTGCCAGACGATTTATTCTAACTATTTTAAACATGGTAGGAAATTTAAAATTCATTTTGGCAAATGTGCATGCACTGTGGACTGATTTCATAGCTTTTAATTATTTTGACTGAGCATCTGCAAGGGGTCCGTTGGTGAATATCAGCAGGCTGTCAGGGTTTAGCCTATACATCTTGAAGTGCAAAAACTATGATGCTGCGGACTGGTCTATGTCATCTGGTGTAGTATCTTCAGTAGTAATGCAGGGAAGTGGGAGATAACCAAGGTAATTTTTAGAAACCTTTTAGAAACTATTTTTGCTTGTTTGAAAAGTATTGAATGAATTGTTATAATCCATGCTTGTTTTGAAGAGGTGACAGTGTCAGTCAAAAGATGTGTGATCATCATAGTGGCCAAAGGAGAAAAGGGTAGCCTACTTACATAGATAGGGGATTACACCCCCTCCCAGCTGTGAATGGGGCAGTGGTACACTCTTTTGGTGCATGCAGTAGTATAAAGTAAGACTATGATACACAAGGAAAGTAATTCAGCAGAGAAGAAACATGCAAAGAAGAAGAAGTGAAAACTTCTGCATGTGATTTACTGCGTGTGAGTTATGGCCATGTTCTGCCTTGGGCCATGATTCTGCATTTAACAGAGCAAAAATTTTAATGTGAACAGTGTTACATCCATGTATAATTGTTTAGAAAAACAGGCTACAGTTTATAAAGTGATCATAGTTCATTAGAGTCCTTTTGTATACCAGACCAAATATTACGTAAGCTCTATTATTTTCCTTCAGAAGACCAGCACGATATAAGAGCCTTCAGGTGGTTATAGGTTCATTTCAAATAATGCAAAACTAAAGCAGTCATGCCAAAATATCATAAAGCTGTGAGGTTCTTTGGATTGTGAATTTTGATATTATTAGTCTACAGTGCTGTACTGTATGCAATACAAGCACGTGTTTATATTTGTGTTTTGTTTTAGGTTTTTAACCTTTTCCAGCACAAGAGCCTTGGACTGCAGGTGAATCTTCGGGTGACTAAGCTTGTCCTGCTTCATGAGACACCAGTAAGAACCTACTGCCTTTGCCTTAGCCTGTAGAGGGCAATGCCACTTTGTTTGCTGCCCACGAAGGCATGCAATATTCCATCACTTTCAAGGCTGACATTTTTTCTTAGTTAGCTTCTTTATTTACAATGATAAATAAATCCCCAGTAAAGACTAAGCTTTTCCTAGTCAAATTGCTGCACGTACCGAGATTATTCTGTGCTGGCAGCTGAAAGTCAGTCAAGAGATAAAAAGCAATGATCTATTTCTCCATGCAGATTTGCTAGATCTTCTTTAAACAAACAAACAAACAAAACTCCATTAGATAAAAAATACTGTGACATAGCATTATTCTTGCATTGCAAAAGTTTCAGGCAGCATTTCAAATCCTGTTCTTTTTGCTTTCTGAAGACAGATGAGTCCAGCAGATGTCTTGAATGACATTTTGTAGTGATGTATAATTTGCATGTAGTATTTCAGCACACTATAATACCATTTCTTGTTGTTTCTATAAAACATTGTAGACCACATTTTAGTTGGCTATTGGGGGAAAAGTGTTGACCATGTTTCTAATAGTTTCTTTATTTCTTTTCTTTTTTTAAAAAAAATATCATGTCAGAAAGTATCTTTTATATTCAAATGGCTCTTCACATCATTTTTTTTTTTGCTCTATGGGTAGTGGAAGAAACAGCATGTTTAAGGAGAGTATATAAGAACTTAAGTGAATAGATCCACTGCATGCATCTGAATATAGTGTATTTATCAGCATTTTTGATGTACTTGATGTTCTTGATTTTATGTACAGAATCACAATTCTAGCAAAATCAATTGGTTTTTATTTCCAGGCAGACATGTATATTGGACATCATGGGGAAAAAATGCTGGAAAGTTTTTGCAAATGGCAACATGAAGAGTTTGGCAAGAAGAATGATATACACTTAGAAATGTCAACCAGCTGGGGAGAAGACATGTCTTCAGTTGATGCAGCTATACTTATCACAAGGTACAATACCTGGACATTAAAAATAGGCAATGAGAATGAGACAATTATAGAACAAGAATACCTCTAGTGTGTTATGAGATAATAGGTGACTAATAGGCGCCTATGTAGTATAGCTGACTATATCCTACAGTTTGGATATAGTTTGGCAATGGGAAGGAGTATAACCAGATTTTACCAGAATTCTAGGATGGAAGTTAATCTGAAGTCTTTTTAGAGAAGGAAGTGTTAAGAAAAAGAAAGTGGTAAAGAGAATGAATAATTCAGAAATAATAAATTCCAGATGGTAAATGCATGAAGTGATCATCCCTTGTCTCTTCTTTGGCTATGTAGCTGTAGATTACATGGCTCTTTGTATGTGTCTTCATTTAATAAAAGACAGCACACATACATAGATACTTTTAATTCAAAAGACAAAAGGATATTTAAACTTTTCACAACTTGTTTGACATGACTCTTGCATCACAACGTGCCATCACGACACACTTTTTTTTGGCCATAAAGTGAATGATACCACTTTACACTCCATAAGGACGATGGTCCTTGAGATGTGAGCTAGCAAATGCTAGCTGTTTGTCTTGAAACTAAGGTTTTGGTGACTGATATGTTTTCTTTTGTGCTCAAGCGATGAAATGGTGCATAGTGTATTCTCCACAGCTATAGTGGTTTCATCCTACATCTGTAGTCCCTTGTAGCACTAAATATGAAGCCATGCACATGTTTAGAAGGAAATATGCCTCCAGCTCACCTTTTTCCTTCCAAGCAGGTGCTATCACGATTTGGACTTGAAGTGGTGGCACAGGGGAAGGCATCTGGATGTTCAGTCAGCAACCAACCCATTACCCATATATGTGTAAGAGGAAAGGACAGAACTGCAGTCTAGGGTAGAGCTTAGTCCTGTTTTAAAGGAGAGTTCGGAGGAACCTTCCAACCAAAATTTCTGTGATTTCGTAATTTAGAATACCACTGTTAGTCAGTCACGTGGAGTCCTACAACCATGTGTAATATGCAAGATTATATTACAGTCTTATAATGTTTATTTGAGAACAATCTCACTTGCAGTTATATAAGTTTTGCAGTTAAAATTAGTTGTCATTCTAAATAATGCATTATTTATGATGTGCTTCAGCATTCTGAAGCAGAAAATTTTTTCCCTAAACTTCCCTGCTCATTCTTTGAGAAGATAAAAAGATAACAAACTCTGAAAAGCTAAACTGCTTTTCCCTGTTTTCCAGACCTTTGTCATATTATGGTAATTCTGAGGAAATCATATTTGAAGTGGGATATGCTGAAGTCCATACTATGTGCTTACAGCTTTTTTTGCTAATTCCACTGTTTAATCCCTTTGCTTTCCTTTGAAATGCTTACTTACATTTACATATTAGCTGAGCTGTAGTCCTTCACTCAAGTTCCTCTGAACTACATTGGTAGATAAAATTTATTATAATAACAAATTACGCTTCCGGTAGCAAATCATCAGGAAACCTCCTTGGAATGACAGAGTGCAAGGAGTTTATCACGTTAAGTCCTGGATGTCATGTTAACAGCAGTGAGTGTGTTGACAGGGGAAGACTGTAGATGGAGAAACAGAGGTGTGATCACTGGGAAAAAGTGAGTGGAGGCAAAGGACATAAAGAATTACTGGGTAGCATGGCACCAGGCTGATGAGCAAAATTAAAGAGTAGAGCTTGTTGTATCTAGCTTCAGTTGTGAATATCCAAGAATAAATGAATGACTAAGGTGTGTTTAATTTTTTTTTTTTATTGTGTGGATTGCTGAGTGACCTCTCACCCTGGTCCCCAAATCTGTGGAGACAATCAGCAAGGTCTTTGTTGAGAGCTGCTTGAGAGAGCTCTAAATCCTTCAGACTTGTATCTCAGGATTCCAGGAGAGTGAGATTTAACCTTTGATAGTTTCACAAGATTAGCCTTTCTTCACATGTAATCTCCAGCTCTGGTGTCTCAGTTTAAAGGGCATATTAGGAAAAGCCTTATGTTCTGGTGTGATATTGCAGGCAGAACTTCTTTGTCTTGTGAGGTAATGAGATAGAGTGAAAAAGCATGTAACACCTCTTTCCTCTGGTTTTCTGTCTTCTGCCTTAATGTCCTGAGTTCTAAATTGATGCAAGTGAAGTGTTAGTTAAAAAACTGGGTGACGGTAGTCTGGAAAAGTTTTTAGCAGCCTCTACATTCAGCCACAGAGCTTTCTGAATCTCAGGTAGCATTTCTAAGTGGCAAAAGGACTTCCAGATTTTGGAAAGCCTGCTCATACTTTTTGATGTGCTTTTCTGTTGTGTTTTCTAATTAATATTGCTATTATTGTTATTGTTATTATTATTAAAGTAAATGTACTGCTCATTTTCAAGGACATAGAGGTCTGGGGCAGGGATTCTCCCCAGCCAGAGGTCAGATAGCAACTCAGTGTTGAAATCAGAAATTTAAAATCTGTTCTTCTGACTTTTTTTTTTCCAGTGGTATTATTCTCTGGACTATACTGTCTTCCATCTCAGAGCTGGTTCAGCTGCTAATAAATCATACCGATGTGGTTTGCTGACTGTGGGAATGTTTTGCTAATCCAGGCACCCTCTGCACATCATCAGGTTTATGGTATAGCTAACCCCATGTGTGGCTACACTTGTATGTTTTGTTAATTCAGATAGTCTTGCTCTGTTTTACAAACACAGAGCAGGCTCCCTTGTCAAAACCTACAAACAGCTTTGGATAGCAGACCTGCTTTATGGAGAGAAATAATTTTGTTTAGACAGATGAACACCAACTGCTTGATATTTTTAAAGCAAAAATGTAAAGTTTTGATTATCCAACGCATTCTGTGGCAGGTCTCCTAAAACTTAGCCACTCCTTCTTTTTGGGTGGCATGACAATAGAGCAGCAAGAGTGCGTTGGAAAGGCTGTACCATGTCTTCTCATGCCAAAAGAGTTAAAAACAAGGTATTAAGTACCACTCTTCTTCTGAGCTCCTTTAATGACTAACTATAAAGAACAAGAAGTGCATGCAATAGCACTGTTATTCAACAATCAAAGAGCTGTCATAATTTTTTCATGAAAAAGGGTACTTTTCAGGACTATACAAACTTTTTATTTCACATTTTAAACTCATTATTATTTCACGGGAATGAATAAGTCAGCATAAAGGCAAATTAAACTAAAACCTCACAGCTTGAAGTAAGACTAAAGTCAAATTATCAAATGGATAGCATAGTCATGGGTAACACTACAGCCCATTTTGGCATCACAGAAAGTAAAACTTGGTGATGGGGTGGCAGGACTCTCAGCTTTATATATCAAATACAAAAATAATTTTGTACAGTGTGTTTAGAAAGGAGAATGTGAAAGCTAAGACAAAAATTGTTTTAGGACTTTTTAGGTAAAGCAACCTGATTCATAGTTATAATTTAGCACTATTGCTTTAGATATGGTTTGATTTGGAGGGGCCCTTTGAAGATCATCTGGCCCAAACATGGACCAAATATATTGGGAAGAATTTTCCTCTGTAGAAAAGTAAACTTTGATACATCAACAGTGCCTCCTTGCCTTTTTAAGTTGTAAAATGCAGCTGGACAGAGGTGAGCCCCAATTTTTGTGATTACTGAGACGATACTACTAGTTGCTGTACAGGAAGATATCTGCAAAGATTGTCTGGTCTGAGTAGTGTAACAGAAAGTAAGGCAGAGAAGGCCCATGGCCACTACTGTCTGTTCATATATGTGAGTTCTTACATGACTCCTGTTGTAGTCAAGACAGTCAAGCCTTCTCAGTATAGGAAAAAAAAAAAAGATATGAGCGTGATGCAGAACCTAACTTCGCTTAAAAATAATGAATCACATCTAGATGCTTTTCCAGTCTATATGAACGGTGTCACAGTGATTTTTAGAAAAGCATATGAATATGCCCTTCAAAAAGTTCCAGCTGAATTCACCTTCTCCAAACTACCTTTGTTTGTGATGGCAAGATCTCTGTCTCAATATTCAGCTCAGACTGTGAAGATGCAGTATTACTGCATAAACAACAGATTATTCATGCTATTCTGCAGTATATGTACTTTCTTCCCTGCAAAATACATTTAATTGAAACAATGTAATGAGGAATATTCACTCTTATAAATGATTTATTCCCTAACAGTAGAAAATTATGTAAACAGTACTTAGATTGTTTAAATGTTATTTCATTTTTCAAACAGAATTCTCCTCAAAGCTAGAACAAGATTTTTTTAGGCTTTGCTGTTATCTTCTAACAGACTAGAGGATTATCCTTCCTTACAGTTGTATAACACTGAGTTCAGATTCAGCTCTGACTTTGCTTTCTACTACCTTTCTGATAACCGTTTGCACCAAAAATCTCTCACGTTCAAGAAAGTGGGAGGTAGAAAGCTGGGAAAGCTGAGACTTGCCCCTGCACAGATGCTAACATGGCAGAGTCTCCCCAAAAGGCTGCTGAGTCTGGCTATCCAGCATTGTTAAAACATGAAGGAATAGAGGTTTGGTAATTAAACTACTGCTGCTAACTCTGTGCTTCTAGTGAAATGCAAATTGCTGTAAAAGTGAGTTCTTGTGAGCAAGCACAGTGAGAGAGGAAAAGACTGTTAATTCCACCTCTGTAGTTTCGTCATCAATCATTCTAATGTCAGTGCTGCCAACCCTCCCACTATTTTGCAAACTTTTGCTGTATTTACTGCTTTTCCTTATGACATCAGGAACAGATATCAAGATATCAAGAGAGAGTTCATGGGAACCTCAGCAGTTCTTACTTTTGTGTATTTCTTAATGGGATTTCAGGTACAGAAAAAAGCATGTAAATATGCAAAGAACAGAAGGAAAAGGAAGCATTAAAAAACTCTCATTTATTTGTCACAGTTTTAAGAATTCTATAATCTTTATCTTATCTGTTTAAAAAATCTCACTAGTTTTACATAATTCTCAGGCTATTTATCTTTCTCTTCTGTCTTTCAAGGTGTCCAAGAAGTTGACAATATTTGTAATACGACATGTGAGAAAAAACTGCATGGCGTTACCTGTACCTGTCAGCTTGCTCTGTAGACTGCAGCATTCAGGCTATACATGTCCCATTCAGTAATGTCTTTCACTCATACTGTTGTAACTCATGCTGCAATATTCCATTACAGGCACCTCAGCATAATTGTAAAACT
The DNA here is from genome assembly GCF_000705375.1 of Tinamus guttatus. The sequence continues at coordinate 59,758 of NW_010589212.1, read as the reverse complement.
CTTTTTCATTTTCGAAACTGATTTCCTAACATTAAATGGAGTAGGCTATGTTATTTTTATATTTGATTAGTGTTATAGATAAAAAATTGGGACAATCTTGATATAAAATTGAAAACTAAAGGCAGATAATTTGTTTTCTGATGATAATTGCTGCTATGGTTAATTAGAGATATGACTCAATTCTTATTTATATGCCATTTCAGCTTTCAGCCATGAATCTCTTTATACCTTTTACAACTAAAGAGCTGTTAGAAAGCTCCTCCCTATGTAAATACTTGTAGGCTGCAATCAAGTTTCAACTCATCTTTCCCTTAGATTAAGAAAGGGAGCTTTTAAGCCTGTTTTCCAGACATATAATCATTCTCATAGCTCTTTCCAGACCTTTTCCTGTTTTTCAAAGTGTTTCTTTGAAGCTTAGTACCAAAATTGGCCACAGTAGTATATGAACAGTTGTTGCTAGCAATACTGCTATCAGTACTCTGCATCAGTGTCCAAGGAGAATTTTTGAATGCTTATCTTCCTTTTTTTTTTTTTAATGTCTTTTCCTTTACAATCTCTGGTATGGTTTGTGGGTCTAGTTCTGGCCTTGGCAAAATACAAACTTTTAAATGAGCCATCTGGAAAAAAATGATTTGTCCTTTGCATTCTGGTGGTCTTCATTTCAGTTGCAAATGTTAAAAAGTTGTGCTTTCCTGTTTTATTTGAGATCACTGTTCAAGACAAATACCAACTCTAGATTCTGTGAGACTCCATTCAAAACCACCTTCCTTGCCTTTCTAATTTGCATTCCTTTTTCTGTTTTGAGATCCACTACTTCCATAATCACTTCACTTACTACTCTTTTAAGCTGCTATTTTTCTAATTGTGCTGGTACATGATCTATAGAAGAAAACCGATTCATATCATCGTTTTTAAACCTGGTTCAAGAACTTGGTTGAAGAAACAAAATATTCTGTCAACTACTAAAATATTTGATTATACTGTTGTCATATTTTTCTAAAATCCACAGCACATTTGAGGTTTATGCATGCAGTTTCTGAAATAGCAACTATTTTAAGATTATTTGTTTATTTGAATTCTCAGACTTACAATGTATGATTTTTCTCATGGTTGGCAACTTCCAAAATCGATTTCCATGTAATATATATTTTTTAAAAATTGCATCAGTTGGTTAGCATGTTTCGTAGACTTAGTTTACATTAAGTTGAACTCTCTTCAGAACATTCTGTAATGTGAAAAGTCAAGTGCGTTCACACTGCTGTCATTTTTTCACTTAGTACAATCCAAATTAAAGCATTTTTATTATAGCAAAAATGTTATTTGCCAAGGTTGGCCACTGTTCTATTTAAAACCCTTGCAATTTGTGAAAATTTGCTTGGTAATTAAAACCTAAATCTCTTACGCCTTAAATTAAATAAATAAAGGTTAATATCTTAGACCTTGTATCTATGGCAGAAGGAGGAATTTTGCTTGAAGTATGCGCCATTGAAAAGTCTACCATTACCTTTTTCAAAGTTAACAACGTTAGAGAAGTTAGGAAACTGAAAATAGGGTGAAAGCCGAAATAAGGATATAGTAGGCTGTTAAAATCCACTATCTGTGCCCCCTGTTTCCATATGGGAGGAAATGAAAAAACTGTTTGGACAGGAAAGAGGTCTTTGATTGGAATGCCTAAAATGAGTATTAAATTTATCTAAAATGACCAATTGGTGCAAACTGTTCACAAGAAGTAAGTCTGATTTCTTCATTATTCTTTATACATCCTCTACTGTTATGCATTCTGTTGTATATCTCATCTACATAATGAGATACCTTGTATTTGGAAACTATATAGTTATTTTTTTTAATCCTGAAGATTCTCTATAGGGCTGTAAGTAATTATTTAAAAATTCACGAACTTAATATGATTTCTTAAAACAGTGGAATAGTAGTTACCCATTCTTGCTTAGAATTCTTTTCGGCTGCTAGCCAGTTTATTCAAGTTAGGAAATATGTCATAAATCTCATTAAAGCTCCTCTTTTCTCTCACTTGCATAAGGGCATGTTTTCCCTTCTGTGTGCATACTAAATAACTGTTAAGAGTAAAGGAAGTCCTTATGTTTTAACTACAGCTTCGAGCTTTAGATATCAGCTTTAGAATTATTTATTTGTGCCACATTTGTGACAAGAATGTCAATCTAATGCAAAAAATAGGGTATTATTGCTAAGAAAAGGGAGGAAAAGAGCTAAGGCAAATAACCTCAGCACTTCCTTTAGGGCTTTTTAATGTGCTCTATTGCTCTGCTGGTACAATCTAATACTTTGGAAGTTTTAATATCCTCTTTTGCATAGTTTCAGCATGCCAATTGAATCCAATGAATAATAGACTATGAACTAGTGTGTTTTGTATCAGTAAAGTGCGTTTAATAGTAGTGACGGGGTAGAGGTAGGCATAAGTATATAGATGTATTTATGTGTGTATATGTGTATTTATATATATGAATGTATATACATGCACACACGCACCGACACACATATAGGCATAATATGATATATTTAAGTTATTTGTAGGAGTTAGAGAAGAATTTATGTGCAAGTAGGTCTAGCCTGAGCTGTAAATCTTTACTAAGTAACCTAGTCTTATAGGTATGTAATGCTTCTTCATAATTGAAAATTAATGAAGGTATTACATTTTTTTTCATTCTAAAAAAGGAACTGGCACTATAGCATTTCCTTCTTGCCTCAACTCTGAGGTGCATAGTTTGACCACAGGTGGAGTCAACCAAGAAGGGAAAACAAAACAAACAAAACAAACAGCTCAATATATGAGAAGGAAAGTATTACAGAAGCAGAAAAAGAAAGGACATTAGTACCTTTAAAATGTCAGATGTCCACCTCTTAAATTTGAAAGCATGCCTTCTCTTTTTGACTTGTAACACTGGTTGGTATTTATGGTAGTTGTTTGTGTGTACATGGGAGATGGGTCTGTGTCCTTGCATTGTCTCTACGCATGTTCTCTTGCTTCACCACAAGTACCATATTTCTAATTGTTCTGTCATGTTGCTTAACAATACAATAAGTCCCTTGTGTGACAGCACAAAACAAAGACTCGGGTTACAACCCAGTGCATTAATGCAATTCACTGCAGGTCTGAAAAAAAATAAAAGAACTTCCTTCTGCATCTGATTATAGTTTCTTGTTTACCCCTTTTGGCTCCAACACTAAGGCTCATCTAAGTGGATTCCCAGCATTTCTTTATCATTTTATTCTGAGGATTAGTTCCTAGTGTTGTTGTTCTGCTTTTCTGCTTGGTAATTGTCTGGCCGTGGAGACTGCAGACTCAAAAGCGCTAACGCTATGTCTCTGGCTGTGTGGCCTTTAACAAGTGTCAAAAATTTGCCAGCCTCTGGAGATTGCTTCTGGGCCTAAGTCACTATGTGGGAATAGTCTGTGGGAAACAAACAGAAAACAAAAGGCCCTTGGAGTAGTTGCGTTTTGAAAAAATGGTAAGTGTGGCAGGCCTCCTTAAGCACCAAACAGTTCTTACAGATGCAGGCAAACGTTTAGTTACCAAATGTTAACACCCATGTTGAGAATTTTTAGAAAGAAAGCTGGCTTTGATTATTTGGTACTGTTCCATAAAAAAGGCAAAAATTGTGAAGGAAAAGTGAGATGCAATCCTAATTTGTACTGCTTAACTGACTTCTAACTCCAGTGTTTCTTCTGCAGCTCTAATTACCTGATTGAATCTTAGTCCTGTCTTAATAGGTTAAAAAAGCTTAATAAAGGGTTAGGTCACTACAGTATCCTCTGTTTACATTATTTGGAGCATTCTAGATAGGAAAATAAAGGAGCCTTATTCGTGGAAAAATACATAATAAGTAATTCAACATTGGAATCAGAGAATCCCTATATAGAGCAATTCTTTGTAGGATAGATATTAGTTATCTATTAGTTTCAGATATTAGTAAACTTACACATATCTATACACACATACCTATACATATGTATCTAGCTGGATTCCACAAATGGAATAGAAAGATGTGGTGTCTCTGGCCCATATGCCAAATTAAAAATAGAGAGCCTTATTTCTTGGTGCAACAAAAGAGCAAGAGCTTCTTTGTTTGATTCTTCACCTGAATAAAATTCAGGTGAATAATATTTTCCTTAGATGCAGTGCATTTTTTTTTGTTCTATGCATATCATCAGCCCTATCCTTTGTTTTAAATTAACATGTTAACATGAGTTTTAAAATAAGCATTCCATTAAAAGATGCTTTTCCAGTATTCTTTGATAGCTTTCTCATTAGCCTCTGAAGACCGATTCAATAGATATGAAATCAAAATGGATCATAAGCAGATGTTGTTCAACATAGGGATAAAATGTTTATTCTGATTGATGTAGTTAAACCATCTTATAGAGCCATGATGGACTAAAAACTGGGCCTTTGGCAAATGAGCTGATTCGTAAATTTTCTGCTACAGTAGGGTGGATGCCTTCACAGAAATGCACATGTTTATACCATGTTTCCTTCTAGTCCTTTTTACCATTTTTCTTATAAGGACAAAAAATGCCTGTAATCTGTATAGAGCAAAGATTGTCATTGTTGCTTCTGAATCTGACGTTAAGCATTGCAGATGCTTTTGTTTCAAATGAGAGAAAGACTAACTTCTGCAAGGTTCTGAGGATTAACTGTAGACTTACTACATTTAAAGAGAATGGAGTAGGGAAAAGCAGGACTTACGTACAATTCATCTTAAATATATAGTATATGTTTTGTCACCTGACTACTCATAAATGTTTTCTGAGGTTAAACTGATTAAGTTAAATTAAGTAATTAAGTAAATTAAGCAATCCTGGCTTTTGCTTCCCCATGATCTTTGCAGAGATAATGGAGTTCTGTAGTTATTCACTGAGCCATACAAAATATTTGGAAATAGGTCACAGAGTCACTACCAATATGATCATTTGGCTTGCTTAACATTTTTCTTTTTCCCTTTCTCAATTCTAGGAAGGATTTCTGTGTTCATAAAGATGAACCATGTGATACTGTTGGTAAGTAAATCTTTGTAAGAGAGTGTTTATATAGACAGCTTCCTAAAATGACTGTTAAAATATGTGAAGCTAAAGGAATGCAACAGCATCTGTGTTGAATATTTTTAACTAGCTAAAATGCAAAAGTTGTCTAAAATCCACCACTTTGTTATATTTGTTATATTCATATACACTGCTAACAAAAGAGTGTGTGAGAGTGCTCATTTTTTAACAAACTCTTTAAAGCTTTATTCTTTTAAATCTCACTGAAACTTTAATACTGGACGATTTTAACGCTCTAAATATTAAACAAGGATCGCAAGCTAAGTGAGGATGTTCATTATGTATTTAGCATGCAGTGGATTTATCTTTTGGTCAGATTTTGCCTATGATTTTGTTAAAAATCCTCAGATTACACTGTAATGCAGTGGAGTAATACAGATTTTATTAACTATGTAACTTTTCAGACTAATCAGTATGTGAACTGTTATGAGAGGTACTTCTGGCAACCACAATTTAGTGAGTGCTAGTTTCACAGGGTTTATCTACGGATTGTCGTTAATTTAGTTCACACTCTTTTCAATATAAGGTCCAGGGTGAGAGGCAGAGTTGCCATGTTGAGCATGAAGGATTCAAACTTATTTCTGGTCAGAGTTGGTAAAACTTTTATTCATTCAATGTCCTGGCGTGTTTTTGTACCCTCAAATTTCGTTTGACTGATGGCAACTTGTGGCAGTTCTTTAAGTACAAGTTTTCAGAAACCAGTTTCAGCAAGATTAGGACATCAATCATGGATTGCCTAACTATTGTAGTCCATAGACAGAGATTTTTTTTCCTCTTTTTTTTTTCTTTTCACTTGTTTGATATCAGCAGCAAAGATTTGAGAAGGATTTTGATATGAACTGCATTACCTTATCTTTTTCCTAGTCTTCTTAACTGCTTCAGCATCCCAAGACTATGTGAGCATTTCCAAGGAAGAATTCAAAACAAAGTCTTTTTAAATGAAGAATATTTCTAAGTAGAAGGTTTTTCACAGCAGTCAGTGATTCAAAATGAAGACAATTTTTCCACTAATTGATGCCTTGTTCTTAGATGAATTTTGTATATGTGTTCACATGTTGTCTTCTGATGGGAAAAATCTCATAAAGCATTTTCACCTGCTGGGGAAAAGGGGAAGTGATCTGAGAAGAAAAGCCTTGACAATCTGAGCAGTGTTTAAGTTGAAGATCGGAACAGGCGAAATATAAATCAGGATATATCCATGCTGACCTTAGAATGGGAAATAATAAATTGTTGCATAAAGGATGTAGATTGTCTGGATTTTGAAGTCTCTCAAAGCAGTGATTCTTGTGAATTATTTGATTCAAAGAGATCAGAGCCATCAGGGTGTTGGGTCAGGATTCAATAATGGATTTATTAGAATAGGCTGGTATCTGAATTTCATAGATTAAGTGAATGAATTCAAAGGATTTGAATTGAAGTTGAACCTTGGAGAGAACAGAATGACTATTCACTGCCAAATTTGTCCCTGGAGTGCAGTAAATGAGGTAAGAAGATGAACCAGCTGAAGTATCAATCAATCACATTCTGTGATGAGGAAGTTTGGATGTAACATAAGACTAAGGCAGTATATTGGTCATGAGTATGCAGAAGACTATGGGTTTGTAGTATTTATACAACAATGAGCAGACTATGTGTCTGGATAGTTTGGGATTTTTGTGGAGTGACTTCCTCACAATGGATATAATTGGTTAGTGTTTTCTTAAGGACTAGAAAGATACTTCCAAGTATCTTTGTGTAGTTCTGCCCACATGACTTGAATTGTGAGGCAAAATCCAAGATCATTTGTTTCCATTGTTACAATAGATACTACATGAATATAATTTTTAGTTTTCCATGTGATTGGATGAAAATACAGTTTTGAAATATATGCTTTCAGGAGGGACAGCTTTGACCTCTTCAGAGACCCACTTGGAAGGATCCCATGGGCTAGGGCTCTAAAAGGAAGAGGGACCCAAGAGAGCTGGTTAATATTCAGGGAGCACTTCAGGATGCACTCAGGAGCAGTGCATCCCTTTGAATAAGAAGTCAGGCGGGGGGGCAGGAAGCCTGCATGGATGAGCAAGAAGCTGCTGGCAAAACTCAAACAGAAGACGGCATTATACGGAAAGTGGAAAAAAGACAGGCTCCTTGGGAGGAATATAGGAATGTTGTCAGGGAATGCAGGGATGTGACAAGGAAAGCTAAGGCACAATTGGAATTAAATCTGGCAAGGGATGTTAAATATGACAAGAAGAGCTTTTTCAAATATATTGACGTCAAAAGGAAGATTAGGGAAGACAAGGTTCTGCTGGTGAATGGGGTGGATGCCCTGGTTACGAAAGACACAGAAAAAGCAGAGTTACTGAATGCTTTCTTCGCTGCAGTGTTTACCAAGGGCAGCTCTCTGGAATCCCAGACCCTAGAAACCGGAGAAGGTGCATGGAGAGAGGAAGACGTGCCCTGGCTAGAGGAAGATGGGGTCAGAGAGCACTTAGGGAAACCTGACACCCACAAATTGATGGCCCCGGATGGGATGCACCCCAGAGTGCTGCGTGAGCTGGCGGATGTTATTGCTCAGCTGCTCTCCATCATCTTCAAAAGGTCCTGGAGAATGGGGGAGGTGCCAGAAGACTGGAAGGCCAATGTCACCTGGGTCTTCAAAAATGGCATGGAGAACCCAAGCAACTAGAGGCCAGTCAGCCTCACCTCCATCCCTGGAAAAGTGATGGAACAGCTCATCCTGGCTGTTGTCTCCAAATATGTGGAGGACAAGAAGGTGCTCAGGAGTAGTCAGAATGGACTCACCAAGAGGATATCATGCTTAACTAATCTGATAGCCTTCTATGATGGAATGACCAGCTGGACAGATGAGGGGAGAGCGGTGGATGTCATCTATCTGGGCTTCAGCAAGGCTTTTGACACTGTCCCTCACAGCATCCTCCTGGGCAAGTTCCAGAAGTGTGGGATAGATGAGTGGACAGTGAGGTGGTTTAAGAGCTGGCTGGATGGCAGAGCTCAAAGAGTTGTGATGAGCGGTGCAGAGTCTAATTGGAGGCATGTAGTTAGCAGTGTCCCCCAGGGGTCAGTCGTCCATCTGATCTATTCATCAATGGCCAGGATGAAGGCACAGAGTGCTCCCTCAGCAAGTTTGCTGATGATATGAAACTGGGAGGAGTAGCTGATACCCCAGAGAGCTGTGCTGCCATCCAGAGGGACCTGGACAGACTGGACAACTGGGCAGTGAAAAACCTCATGAAATTCAACAAGGCCAAGTGTAAGGTCCCGCACCTGGGGAGGAATAACCACAGACAGGCTGGAGACTGACCTTCTGGAGGGCAGCTCTGCAGAGAAGGGCTTGGGTGTCATGGTAGACGACAAGTTGACCATGAGACAGCAGTGTGCCCTCGTGGCCAAGAAGGCCAATGGGATCCTTGGGTGCATTAA
>NW_010589212.1:34298-51210 GCF_000705375.1 Tinamus guttatus | reverse complement strand
TGCCCCATGAGGAGAGGCTGAGAGAGTTGGGCCTGTTCAGCCTGAAGAAGAGAAGGCTGAGAGGGGATCTGATCAGTGTCTATAAGTACCTCAAGGGAGGCAGTGAGGAGGATGGTGCTGGCCTCTTTTCAGGGGTCACCACCGATAGAACTAGTGGTAATGGCCAGAAACTGAAGCATTAAAAGTTCCACAGGAACTTAAGGAAAAATTTCTTGCCAGTGAGGGTGACAGAGCACTGGAACAGGCTGCCCAGAGAGGTTGTGGAGTCTCCTTCTCTGGAGATCTTCCAAACCCGCTTGGACACAGTCCTGTGCCACGTGCTCTAGGTGACCCTGCATGTGCAGGGGGGCTGGACTAGATGACCTCTAGAGGTACCTTCCAAACTTAAGCATTCTATCATTCTATGGTTTCAATTGTGTGGACCCATGCTCATTATTAAGTAGTTAATCTCTCTGAAACATATATCAGCATATCCCTGAACTAATTAAGGAGGAATGTTCAAAAACTAGGAGAACTTTGTGCCTTTTTGTTAGAGAGAATATTTAAATCATCTTACTAGAACGCATGTATTACATCAGTATTTTTAGGCATACAGCTTTAGACATAAAGACATGAGAGTACCTTAGAGGGCTGGGACAGCTGTTTTGGTTTAACATCTTGTTTTTGTGATCGCTGTCATTAGGTTCTGAAAACCTCAAATTTGATTTTTAGGCTTAGATTAGATCATATCTGAAAGTTTGTTAAAAGGTAAGCAGGAGTACTTTGATTTTACTGTAGATCTTCATATAACACATTTATATGGAAAGGGAGACAGCACATTCCAGGAATGTTTAAGATGTTGTAAATTACAAAATTTGCCAAAGAAAGTAGATGAAAAATAATAATGCAGTATCAACTGAACAATTCCCAGCTGTCCAAAGCTTGAAAAAAAAAAGAAAAAAAAAAGGCAAAAGAAAAAATAAAAGGAAAAAGAAAAAAAATGAAAAAAAGAGAGAGATTCATCACAATACAGCCTTTTGTTTACTGTAAAGAGGAGAGGAATAAAGCAAATGGCTGAAATGTTAATGTAACTGTCCATGTACATGATACAGTCAAGGTGTTCTTTGTAGCACATGACACAATCCAGAAATGAAAGTCACAAGAAAGAAACAAACATTACAGGATAGGTTTCGTTATTAGAAAGGATAGTCATGTTGGATCATAGTTCTTCTCAGTGATGTATACTACACAGACAATTACTAGATTTATTGTTTACTCATTAAATGCCAAGAATCACAGTTTTCAGACTAGACATGAGAACCCACTTAAGCCAGTTGGACTATGTGCCTGTATTCAGTTACACAGAAAATTTTTTATGTATTGAGGTAGCAAACAACACTTTTCTCTGTGTTTCGTGTTGTGTTCTGCTGTGCATGCTTCAATTGTGTGCTTGTGTACATGGCTGTGCATGCTGCAATTAGTACTTTTTTCATTGCATCTTGGAATAACAGAGTGGTTTATATGACGATTTAATGCCTTAAATTGACATTAACCAAGAACCTTGTCCACCAAAAAAGTTTACTAAAAATCAAAAACATATGTTGTAATATCCTTCAAAGATATGTTTGCTGTTGATTTCAAAAGAAAATAGCTGATACCAGTCTTCCAAATATTTCTGCCCCTGGTCTTTCGGGTGGACATTTTTTTACATACTGATGGAAAGAGTTTTTTAAGGTGTTTGTGAAATTTTAAATTCTTAATCAGAGAAAGCAACCCAAAAGAATAAACTTGTACTTTCCTGAATATCTTGGTGATCAAACAAAAATGGCATGAACATTTCATTTTTTTTCTCGTTTTGAGAAGTAGGTAGAAATGTAAAATACAGTATTTAAATGACATTTAATTTCCTGAAGTGGTTTGAAGTTTAGAAAATATATATATATATATATAATTTTATGCTCTTTAGAGTTGTAGTGAATATCATGCTACTGCTAAAAGCTTTTGTAAAGTCATAGTGTGGACATGAGTGTTGTGGGGCTAGCTTCTTAGTTCACACTATGTAAATCCAATGCAACTCCAATTAGTTCTTTCTCTGACTAATCACAGATTTCTGTAAAGCAGTAAGCCAGAATCTCATGTGGCATAAATCAGCATAGATTCATTAATTTCAGCCGACCTAAGTCGGTTTCAGTGTTGTCAGTCCTTTGGACTGGAAAATCTCAAGGCTATTGCATTGAGATCAAAATTGACCAGGCCTAAGTGTTTTTTTGCTTCCTGTGGTAGTTTGACTACAAGGCTCTTCTCTTCCCCCGTCCTCTTATCTCTTACTGCCTCACAGAAATGAAGTCCTTTTGCTCCCCTGATGATCATGACTCTTCTGTAACATAACAAGCAGCTTCTAGCCTTACTTGATTATTCAAACATTAGTGACATATGGTATTTTTTTTTAAAAAAAAATGTAGGTTTAGACTGGTAAGCACCAATGATTCTTCTTTCGCCGTTAATGGGTTTTGGGGATCATGGTGTCTCTGTCTTCAAGAGTTTTTGGTAGATTAGTCAAAAACTGTCTCATGTTTCAGATTTTGGAATACCTCGCTCCACTGCAGGTTGTATTTTATAGTTATATTTTATATTTAAGGTGGTCTGGATTGCTTTATTTTTATTTTTATTTTTGATAGATAAAATTCTGAGTGAAATAGCTGTTTCCTTCCTCGAGCTATTTCTTAGATTTTATTAAATGCCTTTAGATGTCAAAATTAAAAAAAAGAGCCTGTATTAAAAGTAAAAGCATAAAGTCATTGTAAACTGCAGCATAGTATATGCTGTACTGATTTTATGTGTACATCTTTTGATATTCTAATATTTAAGTATCTAAAAGAAGCAATGATTTGTAGAGCAAATGGCTGATGGATCATTACACAAAAGTATTAATCCGAGTATATGGAAATTAATAGATATTTTCTCACTCACAGAAAGAAGTAACCTGTTCTATGTTATGGTGTGGACCTTCTAAATTGCTTTAGTTGTTTGCTGCTAGCTAATGTCTTCTGTACTATTGGTGAATTATTAGTGTGGAATGTTGTGGTTTAAGGGGCATGTTTATAATGATAGTGATTCATGTTGGCATCAGCTTGGAGTCACGTTGATTAGGAGAAACTGAGAGAATGATAGTTTCTAAGGGAGTCTGCAACTTTTCAGGAGCTGCCCTTCTTGGAGGCTGGGCGCTGCCTTGGTTTAGCATTCCAATGCCTGCTTCTCTCTTCTGCCCTTGTGCCAGCGAGAGGTTTCAGCAGATCCCAGGACAAACATATAGTTGCATTTGGTTGCGTACTTAGCTAGCTGTTTAGTTTTCTTTGTTGTTCCCATCTAGCTCAGGATTTGCTTCAAAGCTAGGGATTTTGACTGATGGATAGTGTCTAGCATGCTGATGTCCTGGAAGGATTGCTCAGGGACACATAATGCTGTTCTCACAGCAGTAATTTCTCAAAATAGTTTTCAAAAGGCAGAAGAAAGATGGTAATTTCTATCGCTGGGAATACTGACAGGCTGAATGACCTGCGCAAGATCAATGAGGTAGCAAGTGACAGAATCAGGAAGGGAGCCCAGCATGTTCTTCCTCTCCATTCAATCCATTAGATGATTGAATTTCTACTGCATACAATATGATGGTTAAGAAAGTACAAAATACTCGCACACTGTCATACTGCTGTAAATTGTAAAGACTCAAAGTAAACTTATCCTTAAGGAACATATAGACTTTGCGAGAATTTTTTATACAAAAATTCTTCCATTCTACAATTTTCAAGCTATTGCTTTGCTGATACTATACCATAGTGAATAGTAATTCCATTTCCTCTGTCATTTTTCTTTCATTAAAGAGAAACTATTACAAATGTCAGACACTAAGCACTTGAACCTTTTCATTAGGGCATGCAGGATGTTATCTGATTGTTCAGGTAATGTGTCCTCTCATCCCTTATCAGAAATCCACAGGTGTACAACATACGTGCTATATAAAATGTTGTGACCACAGTTAATGTTTTGAAAGATTTATGATAGCTAGTAAAATGTCCTAGTAACACTGACGGCAACAAAATGGAAAACAAAAAGTAGTATTTCCAGATTTAGTTTGCTTAAGCCTTTTACTACGCTCAGCTAAAAAGTCTGCCCCTGCCAAAGAAAGGTCAACAGTTTTCTTGGCATGTATAAATTGAGTTCCATTTTGTCTAATATGTCAGAATTATTAGTCATTTTAGAGATAGCTTTTGCCTTAAATAGAGTGACCTCAGTTGAATATTCCAGTATTACCTTCTTATTGCATTGGGATTGGGCCTTTTTTTTTTTAAATACATCTCATGTTGACACACACATATGATACCATACAAACAAGATCCTTTTAAAACTGATACCATTTGCTTGTAACTCAGTGCTGGTTTAGATTCCCAAGTAAGGAGATGTCACAGAAATAGTAAATGCAGTTCTTCTGAGGCTTTATGAAAGACAAGGTTACCAGCAGTTTACTGATCTCAGAGGAGTGTGAGTGCAATGTTTTGATAGCTTGATAGCTCCAAGGTCTTCTGGAGATAAAGCAATTAGATGCTGTTTTCAAACTATTTTGTTGATATGTTTTTCCCAGTTTCATTATGTGATGGTATTGTAAAAGAGCAAGGTTTTCTTTTCTTTTTTTTTAAATATGTTGCCATATTTAGTTTGTGCCATTTAATATGTTATATATTTAATATGTACCATTCAATCCAATATTCTCAGATCTGTTTTCAGTAAAGCCTCAGCTATAAAGACGTTGTTTCCCGAGCCAGTTTTTCCCAAATGAGGCTTCCCAAGACAGGCTTTCCCAAATGAGGCTTCCACCTCATTTGTTTACTATGAAATATTTTCTAATAAAATACTGACATTGCAGTCTCTGAATAGGACTCCCTTGAAATGTTTGTCACATTATTTTAGGGGGATGGGGCAAATTTTCTGTGTTATAAATATTATAAATCATATCATACAAATCATATAAATTTACTATATTATAAATTTCTAACTTTGGTAACAACCAGCTTTGCAGAGGTTAAAAACAACAGTGGAAAATGCAGGCCCCATCAGTTCTTTGCTTTGTTGCAAAGAATGTAAATAGCATGGATACAAATAATGACTGGTAATGAATCAAACAAACATCTACACAATAAAGACCACAAAACAAAACGAAGTGAAAGAACATGTCTTCTGTCCAACTTAGCAAAATGCCAAAGATGGATTTAGTTATTTTTCCTTTATAATTTGGAAGTTGTAGATCTTTACACAAAGTACTTGGCCTGTTCTTCCAGCACTTCTCTCAAGGGACAGGCATTTAGACCAGCCCTATGCGTTAAGAGATATAACAAAACTAGGAAATTAGGTAGGCTATCATTGCCCGGTGAAGGTTAATGCTGGATGTATTAGAGTTGAATGCTTAGCGCCCATTACCACCAAAGAGGTTCCCCAGAACACAGGCATCAGCATTGCAGAAGTAAATTTAAAAAAGCTCTTTCCTTGACTCTTCTTGCCTGTACCATCCATTGTCTCTTGTCTTTTCCAAAAAATCTGTATGTAGTATTCTTATGCAGCTGGCTAGAGAAATGGTAGAGATTGCTGAGAAGTGTGGTAAGTCATCTCACGAGCCATATGCTGCTGTGGCAGAATTGCTATTGGTGCTTGATATTGCTAGTTTAAAACCAGCTCAAATACCTGTGCACTGAAGAACAGGAACCTTTAGGACATAAGTCCCGTAGTCAAGGATAATCTTACTGAATATCTTTAGCTGCAGCAACATGAGTGTCTCGTGCTGCGGGAGCCAGGGAAATTCCCAGTCAGCCAACACCAAAGAGGAAAATACTCAGACCTATCATTTACAGTGTGTCATAACTTCGAGGTACGTTTTTCACTGCTCAAGAACGCAGGTAAAGCTCAAGTCTGGAGGGTGGTTTTGATCCAGTTCTCCAAAGGACCAAGTGTGGGTGCGAGTGAGAAGTTCTGCCAGACTTGCAGAGGGAAATGGAGCAGTCAGTGGAGGATAAATCAGTGCAGGTCAGAAAATGGAGTTTTTCTCCTTGTAACATTTTAGCATTGACAACTGTCAGATTGGATATCATAATAAAAAGCATCCAATTAGGTTTCAATAAAGAAAAGTCATTTCAAGTTACATTTAATTTAAAATATGAATGATCAAAGTTGCTACCACCTGGATGTGTATACCTAGTCATGAGAAATACAACTGATGACTGTGGCCAGAATGTTTTTGTCTGGTATTCCCTAGCACAACAAAATTAGTTTCTTTCGTTGTTAATACTACTTGATGAATACTGTAGGGAATTCAGAGTGAGAATATAAGAAGACATGCAGACTAGATGAGGAGATTGACTAATTCAGGTTACTTTTCAGCAGAATGAGGACTTTTTTGTAGGTCACAGACATTCTCTGGCATGTTTCCAGACTTGCTTCTCCACAAAATTCGCAGACTTGACAGTTTTGTTAGCTTTGAATTTTTTCCCCATGCATTGGCCTTACCTGAAAAATATAAAGCTGTCTGAACAGAAGATTCTCTAAATGTGCACTATGTAAAGGCAAAATGGCTGCAGGTAAGATTACTGATATTCAGAGAACTTGGAATCACTGTTTAACTCGTAAAAACCTTTTAGAATATTTCCAATATGATACTTTTCATACTATGGGAGAAGGAGCCTCTTTCTTTTAAGTGGTTTGGGGAAAAGCTAGTCTTAAACATCTCAGTCAATTTCTTTTTATGAGTATTTATTTTTGTGAAAGGTACCATAGCTCAGAAGTGTATACAGGAGCTGCAAATGCTAAAGTAAATAGAATGGTCAGATGGGGTCTTTGAGCACCAGTGTCTTCTGTAACCTTGCTAAGAAGTTTTACTTAATATAATTTAAACTATGTAGAAGTATAGAAGCACAGGAGTTACTTAGGAAGTGACTGCCATATGGTACAGTGCTGCTGATATACAAATATCTTTAATACATAGGATCTCTCAAATGGTGGAAGAAACTTACATTTCTTTATACTACAGGATAAAACTCCTGTTTTTAGGAGTTCAGTTGATGTGAATTCCAGATAGATGTGGAAGAAAAAAAGAAGCTAGTAAAACAATATCATAAAACTGGATTAATTACTGCAGGGTTGGTGCAATTTATCAAGCAAACAGAAGAACACAAACTGCAATATATGTCAAAGATTATCACATTTTGATTTCTGTTACTGCAAGCCGTCACCATTTTATTCCTCCTGTAAATATTTTAAAGTCTGTCTTAAAATTGGTTGATTTCTTGCTTTATATGAAGCTCTGAGATAAATTTCAACCTTAGCTTGTCTCCTATTTTCTTGTTTTAGTGGCAATATTTTTTTTCAAGAACCATGAACCAGGTTTTCACATGTAAAGCTATTTTTTCATACTGTTGTAATCAAATACAAAATATGTTGCAACATATGAGATTTTGTTGTATTTCTGTGTTTTAAGTGTTAAAACATAACTAATTTGAACAGTAGTAGGGTAACACAGAATAAATCTCTGAATAGAGTTTTGTTGGCAATTTCATAATCACTGAGCTTACTTTCAGTTACTAAACACTTAGGATTCCTGAAAAAAAAGAGCAAGTCTTTTCTGCTTTAAACAACTGATCAAGGACTTACAGCCCCAGGCAATTCCTTCTCCTTCTTTATTTTAATTTATTTTAATTTGAAGCAGTTAGCCAATAGCAATTAGCCAATATATTTTAGAAAGTTGAATGTGAAGAAAAAAAAAGTTTTTCATTTCAAGATTTTTGTTGTCTTTTTTTTTTAAATTATGTTGTAGAAATTGTATATTGTTTTTTACTAAATCTTTTTTGCTAATATCATTTTGGAGGCAGTAGGGCTTTGAACATATTTAGGAAGGCTGCAAGGTTAATTTTGATGTTTACATCCATTTTTTTAAACTTACAATCTTGTGTAGAACTTACAAATCCATGATTGAACTTCATTTAGTCTGTATGTGTTTCTGAAAATCAAATAACTTTCCAATTAGTCAGCATGTTAATAATTTGATATACTCTAAACAAATTTGTGTATTTGTTTATAAAATTGGTAGTACCAGCTGAAATGTTATTTATTTGTATAATTAAAATATAGCATAAATACAAGATAATGAGATACTATCAAAGATAGAGTTACAGGTTATTTACTGAATAAAAATATTTTTATCAGATACTGTGGTTATTTTTAAATATCCCTATGGTAAAGGGTTTTTTTTTATATATATACCTTGATAATCATACTTATTCAGAGCCATGACTAGTTCTTGTACATTCAAGTTCAAATATATTGAGATTTGTTCTTTCTCATTTAGACATATCCTGTCATTGGTCTTAGCATATGCTTATATCCCAGCAGAGTCGAGTATGTGCTGAACTGCTGACTCTGGCTCTTGACCTCAGTAAACTGTCCTGTAATGCCCCGAAATACCATCCGTAGTTTTCTGTAGCTTCTTGTGTAACCATACCCTTTTTGTGTGTGTGTGAAAGTGTAATGCAACATTCTTTTCTGCAGCTTATATTGCTTCATTTTTTGGTAAATTTTTGTATTCTTTTAGTCTCAACTTACCTGGGGCATTTAAAATCCAGTCTTAAAAAGCTCTTAAAACAGAGACATAGTACATTTAAAGAACTTCTACCAATGTTTCATTAGCAGTTAGAAGATTTGTGCTTAGAACCGGAACTTGCATTTCTTTAATGGCCAAAGCCCCTATGTCTGTCAGAAAAAGGAATTCTTAAAGAGTGCCTTAAGAATCGCTTTGTAATACATGAGCATGTGTTTGTTTTGTCTTGAAATAAAAGGAAAATTAAAGATAATTGTTGTAGTAAAGGTCTACTAGAAAGAATGCTTTGCCCCAAAGTGCCTGTAACTGTACATACCCAGGCTGTAATTAAATACTGGGAATGTTTCAGTCTGGTAAAAGTGCAACTAGGATTCCTTGTTGCTAGTCTGCTGCCTTGAGTTTTAATGGCTTTTTCTTTTTGCCTTGCCATTGTGATTACATTGTTGTGTTATAAAAGCAAGGGAGTGATAGTATGATTTATATGCTAGCAGGACAATTCTAAACTTTTCCAGCCGCTTCCTTAGCTTGTGTCATGAAAATCTGTCATCATTGTGGTTCATCCCATCTCAGTCTGCAAAGCTGTTTTCTAACATCCATGAAGGATGAGATCACTAAATATAAACCTTCTCTGGACTAAGGAAACCAAAGTTGTAATCTGCAAAGATGTATTCATATTTTATTTTACCTTTGGTAATGAAAACAATAGTAGAGGTGAGACAGGGATTTCTTACCCTGTTACGAAAGACAGGAACGGCTAAGCTCCTTTTCTTTGCTGCTGGAGGGCAGAGTAGCCTACATCTGCCAGAGGCTCTCAGAGGAGCCCTTCCCATCTGTGGCAGAAATAACTTGGTAGGAAAAAAATACATGTTCCCACCGTGCGAGGCACTCCAGGCACCACAGGCTTCATCTCCATTGCACCAATATGAGAACTTGCACAGAGGAGGTCATGTCGAAGGGTAGGGTGACAAGGCACCAACTGGGAGAGTAGTGGGCTACTCTGCTCAGCTTTTTGCTGGGAAAAAAATCTTACACCAGCTGATTTATCTGTCAGATTGCAAGAGAAATAAAAATGATTTTATGCCCCACTCATTGTATTGAGCAGTGAATTATGTCCTGTATGCTTTTGTCTGTTGAACTGTTTTATCTTTGAACTGTTGAAAAACAGGGTCAAATCCCAGCTGATAGGAGCTTTTAAAGATATCTTTTTTTTTTTCTGAATTTTACAACCTTAATATCTCTCTTTTATAGTATTTCTTTATATGGAAAACAGATCAAAACAAAATATTTGGTGTCAATTTCAGTATGAATTAAACTATAATTAGTTTAAATTAAACTAACTTAAATTAAATTAATTAAATTAACTTTAATTAAACTATAACATAAGACATGCGTGTTCACTGGCTACCTAACTATTTATCCAACTAATCCTTAGGATATGCTTGTTTTAATATTATATACTTACGATGAAATGTTTTAAAAAAATATTTGAGTAGAGTACTCACCTTTGTGTAATATTTCACATGGATAAATCCAACAGTGTTTTAGTGGATTTTTTTTTTTCCAAAAAAAAAAAAAAGAGGCCGAATAGGCAAATCACTATCTGCGAACACCATGCATACACCAGTATATCGGTTTCTATGTGGAAAAAAAGATTAATGTGATGCAATTAGAAAGATTTCATAGTTAATGCATTATTTTTCTCTGCAGTGAAGAACGTGTAGCCAGTGATATGTCGGTTCTTTATTTAAGGAGGAAAGGAAAAGGATCCCACATGCGTAGAGAGCACTGAGCATGATCCGTGCAACCTCACCTAACTTTTTCAAACACAGTGAGAAGTCTGCCCCATGAATTCAAGCAGGAAGGAACTGGTACCCACCCATGAATGGAGTGTGGTTTTGCCATCAAAAGAAAAAAAGGTCACCCCCTACTTAACTTGCTCAGTCAGGAAAATAGCAAGGACCAAACTCTGTGCATCTGAGATACAAGAGGCTTCTCCAGTTCGTGATGACCTTGTATCTGGCAGGCTCTCAGAGGGAATTGAATAACGGATTCCCTGAGGGAGGAAAAACCTGATGCCCAGTCTTTCAGCTTGCTTTCTTAGAGGCTAAACTCTATCTGAAGACCATCCCTACAATGTTTGGTTTGAAAACAGTTTGCAAGAACATTGAAACATGGTCTTACAGAAAATCCTCCAGTGCAAGCACAACTTGGGCCCTGCTCTGTTAGCACTAATTTTTATTTACTATTTTCATCCTGTATGTATATATCACAATTATCTAGGCTTAGAGACTTGCCTGTTACACTGTAATGCTAATTTAGGTCAACCCAAGTGTTCAGAAATGGAGGCCTTTAGTATTTAGAAGTGAAAACACCCTTTATAGCAATGAAAGAGGTTTTTGACAATTAGCTGGATCATCAGATTTTCTTAGGAACAGACGAGGCAGTCAGCATTTGCATTAAAATATGAGTGCAATATTTTTTTTTCTGACTCCTTCTTTGGCAAATGACAGAAAACTTTTAATCTTTTTTACAGAGTTTTTGTAAAGATATACCTAAAATAGTGCTTACATTGAAAAAAAAATGTAATTTAAACACTTGTCAGAGGCAGCAAAGTGTACAATAGCAAAGCTGTAACAAATTATTAGAAAAGGTCATCTCCTTCATAAAATGAAGTCAGTTTATATTACTTAATGTTAGCAAGCATTCAAATGGTAATTTCTTGTACTACTAATCCTATTGTGGTGTTCTTGGAAAACTAAACTTCCACTTGCATTTGGCAGAGATATGTCCCTTTTGAGATTGGGGATCCTCTTAATGTCATATTGCAGCAGAAATTGCAGCTTGGTTTGTAACCTCCAAAAAATGCACAAAGTATTTATACTATGCAAGAATATTAACTTGTTTCTCTGTTTTTGTCACTTTAAAATTCTTGCCAGTGTGAAAAAACATCATTAAATCTGCGCCATCCATCCTTTACAGACTTCTGAATAAATTATAGCAGATAAAACAGTCAATAGGTAGTTTGGACATTTAAGATACCTGTCCCCATATAGCAGATGTCTTGTGTCTCCCAAATGTTTTAAAAGGAAATAGGTAGAATGAATAGTCATTTTCTCCTGTTACCCTACTGTTGTTTGAGTGAAACATTTCTTTTTAATTTAAGAGCATCTGAAGAATAATTTTTCTCTGTAAAGAACACAAAGAACTTCCCACTTTCAAGAATGCCTCTCTCTCTCAGACAATGTAGAACACAGATAACCACTTTGTATCATGGAGACTCATTGTGCTCCCGCTTGCTTCCTGACAGGGTTAAGTGCTACCATAAGCTTTGAAACTAGGTTGGTTTTCAGCCCCTGAGTGGGGTGCATCTGAAGCTGAAAGCAATAGAGGAGAAAATGTATTTTAGAGAAGGGCAACTGCATGGATGCATCATGGAACTTCTGCTCCCATACTTTGAAATATATCCTCTGTGAGGAATAATGAAATACGAAAGGTATTTCTCCAGAAAAAACAAGTAGCTCAAAGTATATCAGGTGTGGAGAAAATAGTGGAAGGTTTTCATATAAGCTAAGCAAAGATAATAAAAGGAAAAAAATTAGAAATGCATATGTACCTAGAAATGCAGAAGTGATTGTCCAAAATATATTTATTTCCAACAATCTTTGTAGGTGTATATAAGAAAGTAAAAGAAAATAATGTTGCCTTATAAATAAGTTCTTGTTCCTGTTGCATTGAAGCAAATCTGAGGATCAGAGGGCCCATATGCTTGGATGTCATCAGTAATGAAATGCCTAGTGCACACACAACTAGCTGCTTTGTTCTTTTTTTCCTCCAAGAAAGAAATCGGGTCATGAGGATGGTTTGATGGAAAAAATTACAAAAATATCCTGAAAGACTGCAAAATAGCATTATCACATGGTCCTTTTGTAAACAAAGTATAGTGGAAGAACAGGTTGCAAAGCACAGGTGGCAGCTGAGAGTTGTAGGATTTGCTTTTAGTGAGCACAGTTCTGCAGCACTGCAGACCACTGGTTTGTCAGTTTACAGAAATGGGCCTTTATTGTAGGAAATGGGCACTGACTCTTACCCTGAGGCATGGGCTATGCATGCAAAGTAGATTGAATATGCTGTATAACAGTAATACATCAGTGAAAAGCATGATTCTATGTCATTGAGGCAATGAGTTTATTTGGCGAGAGCTCTTCTGAAATGAATGATGCTCACCTTGAAACCTGTTCCTGGCTTTCCAGGTGACAAGCTTCAATTTTGCTATGGAAAGCCCCAGTTTTTCTTGCCAGACAGATGAAGGGTCTCTTTTCTGAAGTCACATATTGTAGATCTGAAGATTTCATAAGACAAGCTAAAAATGTAAAAATATAACCTTTCTCATGCATCCTTAAACATAGAATTTTCTACTTTTGTCCAAAAATAAAATGGAAATTGAGAATTTTAATATTTTTTTTACCATGCAACAGTGTACATGCAAAAAAAATCTAGAAGCCTCTAGAAAAATTGCTTATGCAAACTATGTATTGAGGAAATTAGAGTAGTGGGTCAAATGATTTCAGGTTCTCCAAAGAAGGATAGATTGTTGTATTAAATCTGTTGCTTATGTCACTGTCACAGTATTTGAAAGTATGAAACAAGAAAACTTTAAAAAACTTTATTGCACATTACTGTCTTATCTTGTGAATTTCTACCTTTTGCTCTGGAACAGAATGGCTTAGGCCTCTTTTGTCTTCTACTAGAATTATGATTTAACCAATTTTCTTCTATAATAAAGGTGGAAAAGTAATTGCAGAAATTTCTTTGAAAGTGTCTGCTCAGCTGTGTAAACTGACTTTTAGGATTGACTAGGAAAAAATAGAGAACCACATAAAAAACATGATTCTCGTCCTTTAAAAGTTTATGTTGCACATGCACTTTGAAAATGGCCACTTGGGTCAGGAAGACAGTAGCTGAAAAGAAAAACTAAGGTATATAGATGGCTGTAGATGCTGAAAAGATGTGGTTGGCTTCTGCCTGAGGAAGGGGTATATATACCAGAACTTTTCACTTTGTCATGGAGATAGCTGATGGAGATCTCTAAAGACATAAATGACTTGGAAAGATTAATGGAGCATTATACTTGAGCAAGAGTGCTTGCAATGCAGTAGGTAAAGCAAAGAAAATGTATGGTGCACCCTTATATTCCAGAGATATTTGTCACAGCATCTTATGGACCTAACCTGTAAATCAGGTTAAGAAGGAATAGCCATACTTATAGAGTAAGTATAGAGTAAGTAACCTTCTTGGCTGTTAAAGTGACAGCATAGAAATAGCCTCTCTCTTAGGAGATTTCTAAAATGCTGTCAGCAAAGGCTGGGAGTGGATGCTAGGGAAAGCTCACTTCTGCTTAGTTTGTATAATGTGTCTGGAAATATTTGCTATTGGCCACTGCTGGGACAGAATATTAGCCCAGATTGGTCTGTGACTTGCATCTTCTGAAAGAGAAATTTTCTGTTTGGACTACATTTTAGAAGAAAGCAGACAACTTTCAACAGGTGTGCCATCTGTATAATAACATACTGAACAGCTGTGGACTGTTAGCAATGTGCAATAGCTACATGTAAAATTGTACAATTGCATATTTAAAATCTGTTCATGCATGTGTAGTATGTCAACATGCATTGATATTTCATCCCTGCCTTTAGAATTTTCCCCTGCTCTAAAGGATTGAAATGCAGCACTTTCCTTAAAAGCAAGGAATAAAGTTCCTACTCCATTATTAAACATATAACCATATATTTATTACATATGGATAAATCATTCTGATTTGCATGAAATATATCAGAAGCTATTTCATCTTCATCCTATTATTTTTGCTGTCATCTTGCATCAGTATACATATAAACAGAATGCATATATGCAGATTTCAAAAGAAATACATTTCTTTTCCTAGGCTTTTGTGTATTCTTTTGACATTGCTGCTTATTAAATGTTCTAGTTTGGTTTCTGAATGTTTCTGGGCTGCCGATTCCCTAGCAAGTGATCAGACTTCCCCCCACCCTTTCTTCCTATCTGGAAATCCTCATTGCACTGTGTTCAGAGCAGCTTGTGTTAGAGAGGCTTTTGAGGGTCAACCCTGTGGAAAGCTTTTGAGGAGATGGGGAAAATGAAAAAAAAAAAGAAAAAAGAAAAAAAAGAAAAAAAAATTAGAAGTAAGCAAGTGCACTTTAGTACTGCTGTTTACGCTCAAAGGTCCATTGACTTGCCAGCTCAAATACTTATGTTTGTATCAAAGCCAAGTGTACCTGGGCATTCAATTACAGCAGCTGGCCTAGGTTTGCAGATAATAATTCAAACTAAGATTATGTTGCATATTGTAGCATGGCACCTTCTAAAAAGCAGAGATTTTTTTTTTTTTGAATGTTTGTGTTTCAGTTAGTGCAGAGCCAATTGTTCTGCATATCTTCTCTCCAATACAGATTTAGTTGTATTTTATAAGTATCTTACTTAGCTGTTTTTGAAGCTTAGTGAAATTTTCTTGTAAGATATTCTACATACATAAATATTATTTTTATTCATAAGGTGAACTTAGGCAATGTCAGTTTTATGTGTGGTAAAATAGAAGCAGGGATCGTGAAGTGCCTTTACAAATATTAGCATGCTTGAAATGGAATCTAATATACATTCATTTCTATTGATGTGCTTCATTACCTTAACTAGATGCTGTAGACATTAGTTATATGTTCTTTTTTCTTTTATTCTTCTTGATCAGCTTTTAACGATATTGATAGATACAAGCATGGTATCTGTCGATCTTGATAGATATGAGCATGGTTACTTTAGTTGGTAACATGTTTAAGATAGTATCCCTGTTAAGTGAGCGGAACTTTTCAAGAGAAAAGTTGTAGATGAATGTCTATTCTGATACAATAAATAGTATTGGGGATGTGATGTTAATTAAAATTGCAGGGAATTTTGAAGAAAAACGATGACGTTACATAACATTAAATCTAAAAAATCTCCATGGGTAGCAGTAGTGATAGTAGTAATAAAGCATTGATTTGACTTTGGAAAAGGTAGTATTTTCTGAAGCAGCATGTATTTTGTTTGGATAGTTACGTGCTTGATAAGAAAGTGTAGCCATGCAGTGTTTCTTCTAATGTACAGTGGTAAAGCTAGACTCTCTTAATTGATATTGTATATATTTTACTCTGCATTAATTTCAGAAATACTTATCCATGGAGTAAGGTCCTTTTAATAATTTATACTTGACATGTATACACTTGGTGCTGATTTTTGGTTTGTCATGGGTTTTGTTGTAGATAGATATAGTAGGATGATTCCTTAAATGGTGCACGAGATGATGTTACAGCTTTCTAGCCAGCACTTTTCAGGTGCTAAGTGTGTTAATTTGAAGCTGTGCAGTGAGTCCATGGGTTCATTGGGAATAGCTTTATCATAACAAGAGTGCAATTGTTCAGTTTTTTTTTTTTCTTGTAGACTTAACCTTGGAGTGGTTCCAGCTGTGCTAATAAGCCACAGGAAGCTGCAGAGAACATACATATATTTAAAGAAGAAATTCTTTCTTTTACCTAGTGCTGAGAGAGCTAAACAAGAGCAGCTGCTTGCTGAAGTCAGTTTCTTTTTCTCTACACATGAAATTAATAACCAAGGACAAGACATGAAATTCGTTCACGGCTAGTAGTTGGCTGACCTATATACAGTAGCCGCTGTTTGATGTGGCTTTCATGTGTAAGGTTGACTTTGTTTGATAAGCAAAAAGTCATAAAGCATTAATTGCGTTTGATGTTTTTGGACGTTTCCAGATTCAGAAAACTAATTTAACCTAAATGAAATGGAGGTTTTATGTTTCATATCATGCCCTCGAAAACATCAATCATAATCAATTTCCTTCTAAGAATGTCAAGTATAAAAACAGTCTTGGTCATATACACTGGGTACAATTGAAAATGCTTACTGCTTCTCACTGCTTTTTCTGACTAATAGGTATGAAACTTGCTGTGTATCTAGTAATTTGGGGATATTTTATGCTCTCAGTGCAGGCGGGATAGCGAGAACACAGGAAACTGGTAGTACTCCTCCTGTGGTATGGAAAGATATTACTCCTGTACTTGAACCTGCCCTTTTAGAGGCTGAAAGAAATCCAGAAGTCTTATTTCCCCTAGCAAAGACTGGAGAGCATCAGTTTTCTGCCTATTTTCAGCTTCAAGAGACAGAGGGAAATTTGGGAATTTCCTTTCTACGTAAGAGCACCTAAGATTTATCCAGGGGAGGATTGCCATCCTCCCTAGT
>NW_010589212.1:20444-34288 GCF_000705375.1 Tinamus guttatus | reverse complement strand
CACAACACTTCAAAATAAAATGCTGCATTTTGTCTAGAGTGAGTTTTTCTATTTTGTTTAAGCACTTTCAAATTCATTGGTGTTGGCAGAAATCCAAGCCCCAATGTATGGTTCTTTTCAGTATTGTTATCAATTCTACTCCTACTCAGAGCTACGTGATTAAGAACAACTCTTTGGTTTTTTTTTCAGCTTACTAAACTGGAAACCTAAAAGAAAATGCACACAATCGTGGATCTACTGGACACAAAATGCTCTTGCAATGTATTTTTTTCTAATTTTTATTTCAACCATTGAAACATAATATGTGGAATATAATATTGCATTTCAGAGCATTTTTACTTCTCTCATTTGCTAAATTGTGTTTTATACTTAGACATTTAGCATGCGATGTTGTTTGGAGAATGACTTTTTTTTTTTCGCTTTCAACATGGTCTTTGGACTCTTTTTTGCAGTCCAAATTCCTTTTACTCCCATTTTTTTTTCTCTTTTGTGAAACTAATAAGAAAATGCATACTATCCCATCTCATTCAGATCTGAATAAGTCCTCAGTCCTGAACAGTATTTTTTTTTATGTAAGAACAATATGTCCAAAAGCTTTCATCCAAATCTGCTGAGAATCACACTGGCAGACTACTAACGGGTCTACTACCATCCATGTGGTGAATAAATCATTGCGTTTGCAGAACACAATGCATATTTATATTATCATATGGTAATTTAGAGTGCTAATTATAACTAAATTTCAAGCACTGTCAAACATTTCAAATGACTTTTGCATCAGCACGTTAATCCAGAGGGTATCTTTTCCATGTTAATCCAGAGGGCACCTTTCCTTTCCTTCTAAGGGGTGTTCCTGGGTACTAGGCCAAGCATTTGAAACAGTATTTTTATTGTTTATTCTAAGATTTCAAGCAGTAAGTGGCTAACATATGTCCCCTATAAATGTACTTATGCCTTAGAAAAATCAGTTTTAAGTTCCTTAAAATTTCACAGTTACAGATGTTCTACTTTTTGGAAACTTGAATTTGAAATCAAGAGTCTACCTTTTAGGATGCTAGTTATTGCAAAAGTTAGGTGCTAGATGTATGTTAACATTTGCAATGAATATTTTTGTCAGACTGCAGTCTGCTAAGGAATTTGCTTGTTCTGTAGTGTTTGACTATATACATTTTTTGAATCATATAGCATGCTGAATACCATGTTTGTAGTTAATGATGATGCATGGAAAAGTTTATTGTTTAAAAGTATACCTTAATACTCCATGATAGAACAGAAATACGGATCCCAGAGTTATTGTAAATGAAAATAAATTTTACAATAACAGTATAGAAATCTGAACAGTTATCTTATCTGAAAGAACACTGGAATGTAAAAAAGTACAAACTTTTCCATGCACATTACAGTCTGTGTAATTAGGTAATGGTACAATGCCTTGTGATTTCTTTTCTGACTTTATCCACTTCTGTGCTACCAACAGATATTGAAGCTTATGAGCAGGTAAACCATTGCAGGTACCTGCTTATCTAGTTGGATGGTTCTGGCCACATTAAAGTTTTAGGCCTATATGGGACCTGTAATACCTTATCTGTTCTTCTAGTAATAAAAACAAAAATAATTGATCATGGTGCTTATATTTCCTAGGTATTGCATATTTGAGTGGAATGTGCAGTGAAAAGCGGAAATGCATTATTGCAGAGGACAATGGTCTCAATCTTGCTTTCACCATTGCCCACGAAATGGGTCACAAGTAAGTACATGAATCCTAACAAATCGTAATATATTTGTTAGAGTGTAATAATAACAACTATAATTTACTTTTTTGTTGATTATGTACTTTTTTTTCCTTTTTTTAAGGTAGCTTTTCATTTTGATTAGAAATTTTGGAATTTATTGTTTTTATTATTAATAATGGTGACGCGTATTGATATATAGCATGTAAGTCAAAAAAAAATTTACGGCTCTGAGTAATACTGGATTCTTTATAACTACACAATAATAAGGCTAGCTGGAAAGACTAACTTAGTCTAGAGGAAAAACAGGTGCCTCCATTCTTTTTTCTTTGGAGACTGTGGTATTATGTATCAGATCCAGCTCTGAATATTGTTGCCAATGAACATTTTAAAGAGATCATGAGTTGGAAGAACCCTTACTTGAATTTGGCATTCTCAAGATAACTCACATTAAAACATGTAATGGTTATTGGTCATTCAACATTAATTTTGGGTTTTCCCTGCCACTTGGTTGAAAAGGAAGACAAAATGAATGTGAAGAAAATATCCCTCATGATCTATTGTTTTTACTCATTACATGAACCGCTTTAGAGCAAAAGTGAAAAAGTCCATTAAAAGTCATATTAGTTTATGAAAGCTGTATTCAGTTCTTCAGTTCAGAAAATAAACAAGAAAGTTTGTATTAGAAAATCAGGAGATAGAATGTTAATATGCTTTTTTTTTTTAACCTGTAGCAACTATTCTACGTATTAGTCTAGAAAAGCATTTGAGAGTAACAAAGGAGAAAAATAACTTGTTAAATCTTTTGAAGTTCAGACCCTCTGAAAGTTGGATGTTGTTTATATTCAAATGATCACTCGCAATTAAAAGTGATATTGTTTAAATCTGGGTCAAAGGTACCTGAGAATGGAGGTCTGATATTGAAACAAATAATTGATTATAAAAAAAAAAAACTTTAAATATTCCTGTTTAAAATATATCATGGAAACAAAATAAGCAATTACAGTGCAGTTATATTACTTAGAATAAAGAGATTAAATAAATGGATTTTTTTTGATATTTTGTTACTGCAGAAAGCAACTTTAGGTTAATAGAAACCAGCCTGATTGAGAGTTAGTTATAAAAAGGAATTTTTTTTTTCAAAAGAAGGATTTTTGGTGCCTTGTAGCCATACATGGTCACCTTCTTTTTTTCTGTGTAGTCTTTGCCAACATTAGAAGGGAGGGGTGGAGGAAGACTCATTTCCTACACATTTGCTCTTTTGACAATAAACCAAGGACAAGGGGAAAAAAACAGTAAGTGAATATGATCTGTAGATAAATTAATTGGTGGAGTAAATTAGTAAATTATTTGAAACCAGCATAATAAAATCAGAATACCAGTAGCAATTCTTTTTGCCCTGCAAAATAAAATTCTTTTTAGAGTATACAAAACTCGGTAGTGCAATTACTGGTCATAGGAAGAAGAGTCATCTCGATGAACAAAAAATGTAACACCTTGTGCTGATATACAGAATCTTGCTTTTGTGAAACAGGAAAGAGTTTTAAAGATCTTGCAAAATTATGTGAAATGCATGTATTCTTCATAAGCAAATCTGAAAACATAGGATATTAATCTTATAAAGAGGGTTTTGATTTGCAGCACTATCAGCACAATCTTTTGGCACTCTTAATGAGTACTGATGCAAAATATCATCCTGCAAGAGTTAAAGTTGATGTGGAGCCCAGTGTAGCTGTTATCAGTAGTCCTGGCAGGTTCTCCAAGGCTGGCCCTTGTTATGTTTGGTCCTCAGCTGGGAATCTTTTTATAGCTTTGTTTTGCTGTGGGGCTGGTGGAAAGAAAGGATGCATTATGATCTTCCTGAAATGACAGGAAAGCTCAAATTCTGATACGTGAATTCTGGGGAGAAGTGCTACAGAAAACACTTAAAAATTTCAGAACTTTTAAATCCCTCTATGCACATTTAAAGAAATTGGAACATGTCCTAGAGAAAACATTGTGTTTCCCTGTGTTAAAACTCCAATAGACATTTTAAAAGTAATGGAAATGAAGAACAAGCCAAGTCTTGTTTGGTAGTAAAGGACAGGATGCTATTTTAAACAAGAAGTTCAACCTCGTGAAGGCTAGAAACAAGCTGTGTAGATACAAATTGGCAGGATTATCATGACAGTGAAAGAGCTGGTGCCCAGGTAGGTAGAAATAGAGGTTACATAAATGTGAAAATAGACCAGAGAGGCATCCTGCATGGCAAAACACTCACAGTCAGGTTGATCTCAGTTTAATTATACAGTCAGAACCCTTAATTTTTGTGATCTAAAACACTCAAAAAAAGAAAGTGGTATTTCAGGGAGTTGTTTTCTCTGCCTGACCATCTCCATCTGCTGATCCAGCTCTACTGACTGAAGAAAAAAGCATCTTAGAAGTGGTTGGCTCTTTAGGATTGGATGGAGAAAAAAACAACAATGAAAACCAAACATTTGTGTGGTGGTCCCATTCAAAAAAGACCTAAATATCTTTTGCCTAAAGGAAAGCCAATTACACCTAGAGTATTTTGCACAAAGATCTGTCTTGCCCTTTCTTAAATACTTGCAGAAGTATTTCTGCAGAAGAGGAATTGAAATAATCATCATCTAGACCTGCCATAAATCTTTCAGTCTTTCAACATGTAGGTTTCAATATGTATTAGAAAATTTTCACAAACTCATTCTGGATCATGAAGTGACTTAACCATTCCTTTTTCATCTAAGATCATTAACCAACCTTGCTTCTCCTAATGTTCTGAGGAGAGACCTGTCAATGCACGATAAGCAAAAATTAGTTCTCAAGCAAAATAAAAATGTGAGACAAAGTCTCTTGATTTTTTTTCTGAACAAATGTAACCACCTGTAGATTACTGTAAAATGTACTACCTGTAATTTACTGCCTGTAAAGTGCAATTTCAAAAATTTCAAAATACATGCAAAAGAAATGTTGCATTTTTTCATTGGTCAGCCTTAGAACATAAGTAAATATGGATGTAGAGAAATGAATATGTTCACACTAATTTGTCATTATATGAGAACTACTGAAGTACCTTTGAAAAAAAGTGCACTTTTGGAGGATTAGTTTTAACACACCAAACTCCTTACTATCCTCTGTTTATTTGAAATTCAGTAGTTTCTGATTAAATCTTGTGATCTCATATACTTAGATCCATTCTACAGATCTGTGGTGTCCCTGACTGTGAATTTTGGTGCGCTCTCTCTACCCCCAAATCTTTACTCCTGATGCACAGGGTATACTTACATACTAAAACATGGATACATAGAACATAGGTATAAGAAATAACATGTAGTTATACTTTATAGCATAATATTGCCTCCAGAATCGTTGCTAACTTCATACTGTTTTTTTTACCTCCACTGGGATATCCTGGGTAGGTTGTTAGCTAGCTGTTAAACTCTGATTTTTTAGATACCCTGTTAGATATTCAGCTGCACTTTTGCAAATGCATACTAAGTTCACTCCTAAAGTGCAACTTAATAGATCATACAAAGTTCACTTCTAAAGTGTAATTTAATAGATTGCTCCTTTCAGCTAAAAATGTTTTAGAACATTTTTCATTAGGTCTGCTTGGTGACTACACAGCTAAGCAATTATAATTATATTAAATGTTTCTAATGCACAGATATTTATTAAGTGTTTTGCTGTGGTTTTATCAGTTTCTCCTGTGAGTCAATAACAGAACAAATAAGGAAAATATAATTCTGATTCATAGTGTTGTTAGCCTAGATTTATATGTGGATAACTCTATTCATACTGCATTGGTTTAAAACATTTGTTTAAAACTGAAAAGAAAAAAAAAATGGAAATAGGCCTTTGATCTGTTGGGAAAAAAATGTATCAGCATATATCTTACCGATCAGTACCAAAACAGCTTTAAGAGGAATGACAGAAGTATTTCATGAAATAACTACATATATTAATTTTTGAGTTACATCCATGTTGACTGGAAAAGAATTAAAACATGAGTATTTTTAATGAAATACAATGGTAATATAATCTTTATGTGGCAATAATATAGTGACTTTGTTTTAATTCTATCTGTGTAGAAGAAGAATCTCTTTTAATCACAATGATAGATAATGTTGTAAGTCAACAAGTGATTTTTGAGCTCCACATTGGAATCCTAACAGCCTTCCATGTTTGATCGGAGATAAAAATCTGTAATGCATTAATGGTTTTGAATTCTACTTACCACAACAAATCCAATGAGCAGTTAGGAAATTATCTCATATGACAGAATAAAAATAAATGAAAATCGATTAAAAGGCAAAAGATAATGAATTCAAAGACATAGTTCCCATATGGAGAACTGGGAGGACTAGAAAAGGAATGATACCATTACAGTTGCCAAATAACTTGTATATGCGTTTTCATTTTATTTATATGATCACTGTGTATGGGTATGTGCCTGTTTCTTAAATGTGGGGAAAGAAAGGATGTGCGGGAAATTCAGTATCTCGAAGTATATGTAAAATAATCAATGTGTGCTCTGAGGGTACCCAGAAAGTTGTTCTACATGGTTGAAAGACATATTGGAAATATTTCTTGGAATCATATTTTTGGAATATTTTTTTCTGGGATTTTTTATGTGAAATGTGAGATATGACTTCCTTCAAAATTTAGAATATTCTAACAGGCAGTTTGTATTTTCAAACAGGAAATGTATTTCTTTTTTTCAAACACCTACTTGATAACTCACAAACAAGTAACCTATTTAAAAGCTTTTAACACAACTATATGAAATACAGTGGAAAATGAAGAGAGTTTTAAGTGTGGGTGTAGGAATTTAGTCTTTTGTGTATGATCACATTCACAAATATCATAACAAACAGACAAATAAATTTAAGCAGCAGATGGTTGTCTTTTGAGGTCCCTCAGTTACAGAAATGTTTTATCATGTGCAATGGCCTTCATCAGTAGTGCATATTTCTCCAGTTAGACCTGCAATTTTGTATTCATTTTTTGATTTGAATAAATGGTAAACTAAAAATATGAAATGACTGGTATAAACATCACTATGTTTTATTAATATTTTAAATGTTTACTGTGTTCTTTTTCCAATGTTCGGTCTACTTCTTGGAAATAGTATGAATTTTGAGCTTCTGATTTTTTTTTCTCTGAGCTTTTTCATTAACATTTAACAGCAGACATACATAAATTATTTCATTTTAATTAGAAAATTAAGAGCCCATATGATTTCTGAATTTACTTGTCTAGAGGAAGAGGCTTAGAGGAAGTTAATTTATTGATACCTAAAAGGCTTTTTCTTTATTTTGGCATTGAAGTATCTCTGTACTGTCAGTACAGAATGTCCTGTTTCTGTTTTGCATTTGCATATCTCTTCTTTTCTTAATGTAAAACTGAGACCATTGTTTATGTATTTCTCCCATAGTTATGCAGAGAGACATATATCCTCTGAGTACATCTTCTCAAAGTACATCTTTTGGCTATTTTTTTCTTACCATTTGTATAAGTTGTATACTAGCAGGAAGGAGAAAGACTAAATAAGATTTGGAATATTCATAACGAGGGAAAGTCCTTGCTGTTAAGTCTTTCTAGTAATAAGCATAACGCATGAGTTTTAGTAACATTTTAGGAAGTAAATAGTAAAAATTCTCCAAATATACCTACTGTTTATATGCTGTGTATTTGATAGCATTTCTCCTAAAGGATTTTTTTTTTCTAAAGAGAGAAATGTATGTTAAGCCATCTCTGATTTCTTGGAAAATTACTGACTTAAAAAACATTTTCAAAGTATAGGTTGCTTACCTGAGGTGTCAGTATAGTTACACCAGTGTAGTCTAGTAGGCTGTTAGAGAGGGCAGAGCAGGGAGTGCAAGGGAGGATCGAGTTGAGGGTTGGGTGGAGGGGAGGGCGAGGCAGTGTAGGGTAGAGGGGATGGTGCAGGGGAAGATAGGTAGACTAAAGGTGGCAGGTAGGGGGAAAAGCAGGGGTAGTGTAGAGAAGAGGGGAGGGTGGAAGGCGGGAGGTGTGGAGAGTGGAGGGGAGGATGGAGGTGAGGGTGAGTGTAGAGTAGAAGGTAGCATGGAGGTAGAAGGTAGAGAAGAGGGGAGGGTGGAAGGTAGCAGGTGGGGTAGAGTAAAGGGGAGGGTGGAGGCAGGGACATGGGTAGGTAGGCCTAGGGTAGAATTAGGGTAGGGCAGCATTAAAGTAGCATTGGGCTAGTGCGGTAGGTGTCCCTGCTGGAGCAGGGGGGGTTGGACTAGATGATCTCTAGAGGTCCCTTCCAACCTCAACCAATTCTGTGATGTTCTGTGATTCTGTGATTATCTTCTGTATAAGGATAATAATTTAGCAATACTTAATTACTTAATGCTTTTTTTTTTTTGGTAAATGTGGAATACAAGTAATACTGAGAAAGTAGCCATGTGGTCCCTGTCTGTGGTGGCTAAATGAGTGGTGTTATTTTCACTTACTGAATAGATTCTTGCTGTGCACAAAATCTCAGATTAAGAAAAAAATATTCGGAGTAATTACAGAATCAGTAAGGGAGTAGTTATAGAATCACCGAGCTATTAAATGTCAGATAAACTCTGTCTTGTGCAAAGGTAATTTTTCACTCATTTTCACATGGCCATGAGATTAAACTAATACTGCTCTGCTGGATCTGCAGTTTATGCTCATCACCCTCTCCTACTTATATGTCTTTGGTGAACTTTCATCTTTTAGAGAATGGGAATGTATTTACAATTACTGAATATTCAAAAAACTATCCTGGTTCCTTGACTGCTTTTGCTAATCCCTCTCTTCCTACTCTCCCTCTTCTCTATCCTCTTTTGGTGTTAATGACCTTATAAAACTGAATAATAACTTCTATTCTTTATTAGCTTTTTAATTTAAATACTTTTCTTTTTTAACAGATATGCCTAAAGCAATTCTTCACAGCTATTGAAACTCTCCCAACCACTATCTCCTAACTCACATTTTTGGATACTGGTTAGTCTCTGTGCAACCATTAGCTGTTTGTGGTTTAGTAGCATCATTATTGCTCATTCACGGTCTTATGTATTTAAGTGAACTGTGATGGTGATAATCAGGTCATCAAGGGCTGTTCGTAAACTGAAATAATGAAAAATAAAATATAAAAACTTTCCAAACAGTGCTAGGTTACTTACCAAATTAGATACCATGGATTTAGTATATGTTCGAGAATTTTTTAATCCTGTAGTGTGAAGAATTGTAAAACAGCACTTTCTAGTGCAGACCTAATTCTTCTCAGAAGATCATTTATCTTATATAAATATATAAATTATATCTAAATATATAATTTAAATAGAGCATAGTGACTAGCTGCTACTTGTTGAGACATGAAAGATTTTTTTATTTCTTAATAGTCAACTAGGAACAAGTGAAATGAAAGTGTGAAACTTGGTATGTTTTCAGTATATGAGTTGAGACAGGAACATATTTTGTGCCTGCAAAGCGATACATTTTGTGCCTGCAAGGATATAAGCTATTCCTTCAGATGCTGCCCCCTATCTCGAGTCCCTCTGTACATAGGCACTTTATCATACTTGCGGTGATAGAAAAGTGTAAAGGAACTACTTTTTTCACCAAAAAATGGAACCAATATTTCTCTTACTTTCAGGGTTCTGAATTGTTAATGGCAAATTCTAAGTACAAAGACATCAAGAGGTTTTTCTTTTTACAGTTCCTCGTGCATATCAACAGGGATCATCAAAATCCATTATAAATTGTTCCAGCTTTCAGCATGATATCACAATGAAAAGAAAAAAAAAAAGAACTGGCAGTAGTTTTAAAACAAGTTTGAGAGCTTTTATAAAATAAAAATATTTTTGACTTGACAACCATGTATAAGCTTAGCATAGTTTGCTTGACCAAGACTCTTTGTCAAATACTTTTAAATTGAGATTATTAAAATATAGTTTGGTTGCAATGTGAGAGTTGAAATATTGTTAATATTTCAGTTAGGAAATTTTTTCATATGGTGTTTCCTACTTCCCAATTATTTGTTGTGCATGTGTGCTTTAACCAGGATTTGTGGAGCATTTTTATATCTCTGTGAAAATAATAATATTTTGCATTAAAGCAGCATTTGATTGATTTCCATCTAGAAATCATTTTCCATTCATTTATTTTTTGAAATACAGCACTGTCTTTTTTCTTAATTATATTTTATACTATTTAAAAGTTTATCATTATTACACCAATATCCCTTGTTTCCTCCCCACATGTGTATGTAGTTGCCTCACTCTTGCATGTGGTTGGGTGATCTCTCAAGTGGGAAGAAGGAAATCCTGCATAACATAGTAAATTCTGAAGGATGAATTCTGAATATCATCACTCTGCGGAGTAATGGATACACAGAAAAGCATCATGCACAAGCACATGGTTTCTGAAATGCCTTTTTTTTTCCTTTGTGAAAGAATATAGTTGCCTGTACTGTAGTAGGAGCATGAGATATTTTTATATCCCTGATAGCAATGAAAAGAATTATTAAAGTCTTTCTGGAGAAAAAGGTAGCCATGACTCTTCAGCTTATCTGTTGTATACTGTGGCCTGTTGTTTTGCAAGCTTCTCACAGATTCATTTGTAAATTAATTAGCTGATTTTATCAAAGTGAACTTATTCTGACAGTTGAAAGCTTTCATACTATACTTCAATGCTTGTGTTTTGTTGTTGTGTTTTGTGTTTGTGTATATGTGTATTTTATGTTTAGTATGCAGACAGAAGCATATTTAGGAATAAGTCTTATGGAAATAGTACAGATTACCTTGGACTTCACTTGAACTTCAGAGCAGAGTGGGGATATAGAAGGTGGATGTATGCAGGTGGGAATACAGAAGGGTATAGAATTTGAAGCATTAGTATTAGATCTCATTATTATTGCTGAAAGTGTATGTTGATGGTTTGTATACATGTTTTTAACACTTAACATTGTGGAAGACAGTGTTGTCCTCAGAATCCATTTACTTATGAGTGTAGAGAGTGCTTCTTTAACATTAGATTGAAAAAAAAGTGTTACGTGGCTGTAATATTATATAATAGTTGCTTGTGGAATTTTTTGAAATGATGAAGATACTGATTCAACTCAGCATACAAATGGATGGATGATTTTACAAATTAGTATGTCACAGGACCTGTTTTTGGCCATTGTTCTTCCGAATTAGTGACAGAGAAATTATTTCTCTAATGTACGATTTGTGTTGTTTTGACGACCTGTAAGTATGAGCCATAAATCGTATCAGCAAGGTATGATTTGCACATTTGTTGATGTGTGCTCTGTATGTGCTCTTTGTATAAAGTCATAAAATATGTGTAATATATATCATATATGATACTGATAAGTGAGTTATTTTACAGTGAGGAATTATAACTTGAATATCTATAATCAAACTCCATTTCTTGTGTGATCAGCAAACAAGCAAAAAGTGACATGAGATTTTCTGTGTGGTGGTCTTCTGGAAGACTTTTACTATGTATATTATTCTGGAGTTGTGGGCATATAAAATTCTGTCTACTGAGCATTGTGTAAAAGAAGATAAAATATATAAGAAATAATATATAAGGAAAATATTTCAGGAAAGTTCAGTGGCACTTTCTTGTGGATGTTCTGTCCCACTCAGGCAGTTCAGAAAAAGAGAGAAGTAAAGAGAATAGCAGAACAGATTTCTTTACCTTAGGTATACTGTTCTTAATTAGAAAAATTTTCTCCTTCATGCAGAGGCAGCTGTTCCAATGCTCCAGATTGTGGTGTGAATACATCCTTGTAAGATGCTGAACACACATAATAACCTTGATAACACCCTAAAAGGGAGTTAAATTCTCTTCTTTTGTAAACACAAGCTAATGCATCTTTCAAACTTGATGTAAAATTTGTCCCACTCCTTGCAGGAAGCTGGGACAGGGTGAGGACAGAGCTGTTGTTTTCACTGATGGGTGGCAGGCATCTTTTTGCCTTTTGGCAGTACAGTGTGGTGAAATGTAAAGAAGCATAATGTATTCTTTACCTCTGCAGAAGTGGCAAACTTCTGCCATCTGTGCAGTTGCTTCAGCAATTTCACTGCTCTTTGGCTGAAGGAATAAGCACAACTTGTAGGTGATTCAGTGGGAAGTTTTGCTTCCTACAGGGCAGGCTGTACTTACAAAATTAAGCACCACTTTGAATGCAAGGCTCTGGAAAGTGTCCCCATACTCATTTATAAATCTTCAAAAACATCAGAGAGTCTTTTATTTATTCCTCATATGCCTGTCAAGCATGCAGCTAAAGCATGCTAAAGTAGCTTTTAAGGTAGACTTTTAGCAGAATTTTTTAATGCATTGCTGTATGTGAGAATTCAGTGGGATTATGTGGATTTTGAGGCTTTAAAATCAAGATTCATTGCATTGCTTCATCAGTGCTTTTTTTAACAGTTCACATTAAAAACTATTAAATGATTCTTAGATCTGATAATCACACATCAAACTAGTAAACAATTTAGCATCCTGTAAAACTGTAGAAACCATTTCCTTATGGAATTAAGAAAGAATTGCTGTCAAAATATAGAATGATTCTAGGATGTTATTACGTAAGTTTCCAATGGATTTTATTTTGTAAGAGAAGTGTAGATCATGAAAACCACAGTATTTGTATGAGTTTGATTATTCAGTAGTTGTCTCCAATTGTGTATTAGGCAGATGATTGGAAATTAATGCTTCTAATCAAATGCATGAAGCTTCACTTTCACTTTTGGATAGTAAACACAGAACTGTCTTTTTGGCAAGGTGTCACCTACTTTTTTGAGAAGTACTATGAAAAAAAAAATAAATGAAATTTCATACACGCACCATACATAAGTTTTTCTTAGCTGCTTACAGGAATTGTGACTTACAAACAGTTTGAAAACTTTATATATATATATATATATATGTATTGTTTTGTTTTGTTTTATTTTTAATAACTTCGAAATTCAGCATGGGAATAAATCATGACAATGACCACCCATCCTGTGCAGATGGTCTCCACATCATGTCTGGAGAGTGGATTAAAGGGCAGAATCTTGGTGATGTTTCGTGGTCCCGGTGCAGCAGGGAAGATCTGGAAAGATTTCTCAGGTACTTCATTCAAGAAAAATAACTTGTACAGTTTGTCCTTTACACATAGTTACAAAAGCTATCCTGCAATTACATTCTTCTACCATTTCCATGGGAGGTTTTAGAAACAATTTTTACTCTGTTTCTCTAAATAGGGTATTTCATAATGCATAAGTCTATAAAAGTAATCATTACCTGTTCACAGTTTTACAGTAACAGTTGGGAATCCTCAAAATGTCTGCTTTATGACACTAAAATAGTTAATAGAAATCAGATGTGTCCATTCAGAGTTCCCTGATCTGGTACTAAGACAGATTTAATTATTTTCAAGTTCTTTAGCTTTTGATGAAAATAAATTTTCTGACAACTAGCTCAGAAATATATGTATATAATTTAAAGTGATTAAGTCCTTGGTAGAAGTGGAAAGTAAGCTATGTCTGTGTAAAAGGAACTGTCTACTTTTTAAACAATTGTTTAAATCCAAACCGTAAGTCACTAAGTCACAAACTAAGTAAGTCACATGTATGTGAAAATGTTTTCCAGAATTTTCCTGTAATTTATCTTACTGCTGCCTTTTTGTAAATGTGGAACATGAGGACACATCATTAAATTATATCAGGAAAGCAAACCTATTAATTTATATGGAATCATTTCTTTGAATGAAAGCACAATGCTGACTAATAATAAAAAAAACTTAGGATTTGTCATCCTCTCCCTTTTTTTTTTTAATGTCAAATGCCTGTTTTGTGGCAGCATGACAATCAGATGCTTTAGGATTGCTCAACAAATAAACCTCTGCATATTGCCAGGTCAAAGGCCAGTAACTGTCTGCTACAGACAAATCCTCAGAGCCTCAATTCTGTGATTATTCCCTCCAAACTCCCGGGGATGACGTACACTGCAGACGAACAGTGTCAGATTCTTTTTGGGCCAACTGCTTCCTTTTGCCAAGAAATGCAGGTAAGGATGATGTATACTTTGAAAAACATGTGTACTCGTTCTTTCTTCAGCAGG
>NW_010589212.1:1723-20405 GCF_000705375.1 Tinamus guttatus | reverse complement strand
TGCCTTTGTAACTAGAAATTTACCCTGCCCTTTCCAAAGTCACCATGAACACTTTTCATTTATTTGTCTTGTAAATCCATGTTCTGGATTTCCAAAGATACTGCCTCATGCCGTGTAGTATCATATCACTGATATGTTTAGAAATGTTTTTATTTAGAGTTAGAAGATAAAATTG
This sequence comes from Tinamus guttatus, assembly GCF_000705375.1. Next base: position 20,230 of record NW_010589212.1, on the reverse strand, counting down.
TGTAATGTCACTCAGTGTGAAGAACTGTGTGAAGTACTGGGCTCCCGAGTACAAGAGGGGAATGGAGCTTCTAGAGAGGGTCCAGCATAGGACCACAAAGATGATTAAGGAACTGGAGCATCTATCTTATGAGGAAAGACTAAGTGAACCGGGTCTGTTTAGTCTGGAGAAGATTGAGAGGGAATCTCATCAACATGTACAAGTAACTGAGGGGTGAATGTAGGGAGGATGGGGCCAAACTCTTCTCTGTGGTGGCCAGTGACAGACAGGACAAGGGGTAACAGGTGCAAGTTGAAACACAGGCAGTTCCATCTCCATATGAGGAAGAACTTCTTTCCTGTGAGGGTGCCAGAGCCCTGGAACAGGCTGCCCAGAGAGGCTGTGGAGTCTCCTTCCCTGGAGATCTTCCAAGCCCACCTGGATGCCACCCTGTGCCATGTGCTCTGGGTGTCCCTGCTGGAGCAGGAGGGTTGGACTAGGTGATCTCTAGAGGTCCCTTCCAACCTTAACCATTCTGTGATTCTGTGAATATTTGCAATTAATGGATCTGGGAGCTGATTTCCCCTGTTCGTTCTGCTCTGGCATAACCCATATGCCTTGCGTATTGAACCTCCATGTCTAAGCTTTTGCTTGCTGTCTCCATGCTAATTCTCAAGGAGAATTGTGGTAATCCACAGTGCATTCCAGCAGAGCTCCTGCAAGCCCAAGCAGAGTCCTGGTCTTTTCATCTTTCTGACAGACTGCAATTTAATTGTCCTTCTTTTTTAACAGGTCAATTTTGTTATTTCATAAGCCAATGGTCTTAACAGTATGAAAAAGTACGGTTTTGGAAAAATGCTAGAGGACAAGGGTGCTTTGTAAAATGGAGATCCCTGAAATAGAAATCATAAATACAAATAAAATGATGGTAGCTCATTTTGAAGTACTATGGGGCTGTGTTATTTATATCAGAAATTACATAAAAACATGCAATAGGCAGTGAGGGCAGACTCCAGAAAATCTGAGAAGGCTCAGCGAGAGAGGCACCCTTGCCAAAATCTGTAAGTCACACTGATGATCTATAAGTCAAATCTATAAGTCTGCATTCTTCTGTCTTGAAGCAAAATTTACCCTTCCTCCCCAAAATTTGGTCTTTAGACTGTACTTTACAAATACCAATGATTCCCCCTATCAGGAATCCTTTTTATGGTATAATGGCTAAAGCAAAGGACTAAAAGGACATACTCTCATATTTTCCTTAGTGAGCTCCCCCGCACTGCTCTTTCATGAATGGAGTCTTGCCTTTATTTATAAGACTCTTTTTTTATACCCTAAGCAAAATTTATAGACCCTGAGAAGAAAAGTGTGAGTGTATCTCAGAGTGCAAGATTTATTCCATGGCACTGTTCTTACCTTGTATGGGAGCCAAGTTTGCTTTTATGCCCATGATGTCTCACACATGCATCAATTAGACTCTACCATTGTTTCACATAACAGATAGCCAGATCGTGGCCCAGAAGTAGTATCTGGTGATTAAATGAGATTGTAGAACTTGCCAAGGGAATATAACTGTTGAACTCTTAAATATTGGCTTTTAAGATTAAAGTCCAGGATGTGAGTGCTATCTGGTCAGTTCCATTAGAACACTTCCTGTCATAACACAGCTGTGATCTTAGCAAAGAAGTAGGAGACTGGTTATATTTCATCATGATTTTAAGGCATTTAAGGGAAAGATCACAATGGAAATATTATAACCATGGCACATTATCTGTCCTCATCATCACCAGACTTTAAACAATCTTGACTTTGCACTAATCTAGTTCTGACCTGCCTATTTTTGTTTCTTTTCCCTGCTGTCAGCCCACACCTTCTTTCTAGATGCTTTTTGATTGAAATAGCATCTCTGTCAGGCACATAAATCTCCCTCACTCTTTCAGTTCAAACAAACACACACACACATAAAAAGCTCTTGAAAAAGTTGGCCTGAGCTCTGCTGTTTCTGCATTACGCTCTTGGCTGTCATGAGATATTTTAATAGCTTTTGCTTTTAAATGCTTGTGATTGATAAACTCATTCTTACAAAAGAAAGTGTGCCTGGCAACATTTTGTTTTCCAATATGCACACAGCAAAATATTTCAAAGGTTGTGAATAGTCTAATATCATCAGTATAATTTTATCATTCCCAATAATTTTTATTTCCCTTGGTTAGTCTAATTAGCTGTAACTATGATTAGGACAGATTCCTAGTAAACTTCATGAACTTAACCATCCGGATTCTGAGTGAATTAAACTTCTTCCCCATGAAGGAGTAAATTTCTATTTTAGAAGTTACAGCTCTAACTGTAGTACTGTTACTGGGCCCCAGATTTCTGTTAGTTTTCTCTTCAGTTCTTGTTTACTTTTCAGCATTGGGGATTTTTGGTGAAAATGCTGAGAAGCTCATCATGATTTCTCCAAAATGCCAGAATTCCCCAAATGTCAAAAGATAAAAGTTAACAGTAATTTCTAGATCCCTTATTTCTGCAGCAGAAGCACCTGAAGACTAAGGAATCTATTTGGCATTTGAAGGAAATGCAAAGTACAGAAAAAAAATTATTCATCCTCCAGTTTTAGTAATTCTACTTCTTGGGTTTGGGTTTGGGGAATCTCAAAATGAATGAATAGTAGTATCAGATTCTTATTAGAAAAAATAGTGAAGGGAAAGTGAGCTGAAAGATATATCTATCTGGAGGAGTTAGGTTTATGGTTTATAAAGAGATGGTGTAGAAGTATTTGCAAAAATATGCAAATGCATACAAAGCACTTCAGCAGATACTTCATTAAGTATCTTGATTTGTTAGACTTTACATATTTCAAGTGTCTCTGTGTATTTAGGCACCCAAATCCTGCAAATCTGTCTCCAAATCTTAAGACTGGAAGATTTTTTTTTTCAGTTTGTAAGGAACCATAGGTTTGTTATCAGGCCTTCTGCAATGCTATGCAAATGAACATGAAAGTATTTTATTAAAAAGAAACAAACAATGCTAAAACTTGCTTTAAAATGTGATGACATAAGGGAAATGTTCTGTTTATTTTTTGAAAATCTGAATGTTTTTTTAAAATGTAGTCTAGAATGAAGATTCAAGTATGTAAATTAATTCTGTTTGAATTACAAATATTAAATAAACATATATCTTTCAATGATGGTAAATTGTGCCAAAAATATATTCTGTCATTTTGCAGTTGTCACTGAAGCACATGGTCATGGTAGAGCATTGCATAGCCTGTCATACCTGCATAGTCCTCTGAAACTGTCCCAGAAGTCTTGTTCCTAACTTTTAGTTCTTGGCTCTGAAGTTATACATTAAAATGTGTGATTAAAGACAATTTTAGAAAGATAATTTCTGCTTCTTCTATGAATTCTTCTGAACAAGAATAGAAGTTACACTTTAATATTGAAAAATGTTTGCATAAACATATTTATGTTTATGTGTTATATGGTATTATTTTTTATTATATTACATTATTATATTCACATAGATCTCAGCCATAGGATAGATATTTTAGGATTTGCATGGACTAAATGTTGTTTTATCAGTTCAACCTCCTTAAAAGAATAAAACTGTTACAAAATCAATTAGAAATCTTGTTCCTTTTCAATGCTTTGGCCCTCCACATTCTTTGGTTTTCCTCTTTCAAAGAACAAACACAAAAAAGAAAAAAAAGTAGATATTACAGACAGTTTCATTTACAAGACTTGCACTGAAACTGTCCTGCTCTCTAGTTCAGGCTCAGTCTGTTACTGAATTACGTTTCCTGTGCAGTTCAGATATTTTTAAAGGTAGCATAAGATTTAGCACACATTTCTCATGCATAATGTAAGCTACCAGAGATTCTTACTAGTTTTACTAATATTAACAAATCATTTCTGTCAGAAGGAGCACGTCTCCTGGCAGCACTGGGTTCTGAAAACCAACTGATTTTTACCTTTCATTTCTCTCTCTTGGGGTCCTTCTTGTCCCTCTTTGGGGTAACCACACATATTTGGGGGAATCGTGTTACATATGCAATAACATTTAGGCCATGACCCAGCCCCAGCCAGTCCCCTCACTTCCAGGCTTTCCAGGTAAGGGGGAGCGAAGCAGGGAGGGGAACAAAGTGGGGCTTTTGAGAGGGAATTGGGGAAAGCTGCCAGGGAAATTTTGAGAAATGCATGAGCCAACATACTTCAAGGCTATGCTTTCTTTTGAAGCAGATAAGACTATCTGGTTCTGATGCTTAGGGTGGATGGAATAAGCAGCTTTTCTTTCCATCTCACTGCAGACTCCTCTCATCTACCCTCTTCACCTTCTTTCGCCCAACAAAATTATTTCAACCTGATTCGTCATCTTACTTTGCCACTTCTTTTTGGGCATCTGGTTTGATTCATTTTCGAGCTGTTTTCAGAGAGATGAGGATTATATCACTAGAATAGCAGCAGGTAGCAGCAGTCATTTGGATGGTTTGAACAAGGGGCGTATGGAAGTTTTAAAGAAGCTTAATAGTTTCTAGAAAAAGATTTTCTGGATTGCACAAGATAGGACGTTAGGAAAATCTCTCTAACTTATGAAACAGATCTGTTGTCTCTTTTCTTCAGGGAACAATTGTGTGCTTGCTATGTTTCAAGTACAAAGGTAGAATTAAAGCTGAGTTTTAACAGCTGTGAGGTGAACATTTGACTGACAAGGCTGCATGTACAATGTGAAAATAACATTTGAATTTTTTTTGGATATGTTTTTCTTATTTGTTCATTCTCATCTGTGAGTCCATCCTTGCACTGCTGAGCTCTTTTTCAGTTTAAATAACTGTTTCTGGAAGAAACTGAATAATAGTTCCTGGAAGAAACTGGATTGCCCACAGATTCAGGGAACATATGGGAGGCATTGCAAAACACTAACTTCACTTCTGTGTATGTCCTGTGGAGGGGTTGGGTGTTAGTGCATTATGCTTATCAGCACCAGTTTTATTTCTAGCTTTTTTATTGTTTATTTATCTTTTTAGTTTAAATGCAGCCTGTTGACCTGTTCCTATCTTTTCTCTTTCCTCTAAACCTCTAGAGAAGAAAATTCTTCATAGCCGCAGAAAACATCACTAGTGGTTCATACGTATAAGTGCACTCATCTTAAAACCTTGCATTTTATTTCTAGTGACCTGCTTTTCTCCTTTTCACATCAAATGAATGAGGAATAAATAAAAGCAGTAAAAATATGAAAACCTTTTTTTTAATAATGCCCAGAAGGTTTCAAGTGTTTAAAAATTGGTATGTCCCCTGCACCTGCTTACTTTTGCCAAGCTCCTGAATTGTGTGCTAGTAACCAGGAGCAAGATCAATATTCCACTCCCTCCAGTCAGGGGAAGGGTATCTGTGCAGTGGGAGCTTCCTGGCATGGGGCAAAACTCTTCCAATGAGTTTTGTCAGATCTGCGGTACACAAGGGCTCTGATCCTCTGAGGTGAGACTTCTAGAGTTCTTCCCCTCCCTGTTGACACACCAGCTTGACTTCTTCCATGTCTCAATAATCAATGAAAGCCTAAGCGCGGTTTGCACATTGTGATTTTTCTGTGTGCTTTACCTGTCTTTAAACATACTTCAGGATAATGAAGTGTGTAACTTCATGACAAAATCAGTGGATTAGATGCAGAAAGTTGTTTTGCATAAGACTGATTTTATGCTTAGCTCTATGTGTGTTTTTTCAGCATGTCATTTGCACTGGGTTATGGTGTAAAGTGGAAAGCGAGAAAGAATGCAAAACTAAACTGGATCCGCCAATGGATGGAACAGATTGTAACGCTGGAAAGGTATGTTACTGGTTTTCCTGAACAGATCTTTGCATTTTTTACAGTTATTTCTTACTTTGATTATCATTGAAATAACACAGTTTATATGTAGATGTGAGTGTGTGTGATATGAAAAAGAGTATATTTCCCTCCAAATACTGAAATTCTTCTAAATTTGCCAAGACCACAGATGTTTTGGTGCTTATACTGTTTTATTTTAAACTCATTCAAGTTTTTGGTACTATTTTATGAATGGAATGCCGTCGTTGCATTGCTTATTGTAAACAGAAAAGTAAGTTTGCAAGGATATAAAGATCTCTGTTCTGATTTAAATATAGTAGAAATAGTCTCATGGAAAAATCAACAGAGATTTATGACACAACTTTTTAGGGTTAGCATATAAACAGTATCAGCACACCTTAAAGGGTATTAAACATCCTTAAAAATATACCATCAAGGAAACTGAATGGTTGACTCAAGTCAGTTAAATGTTCTTTAACAGCTTTCATGTTGGAATAATCCCTTCCATGTGTGTAACTGTAAATGAAAGTAAATGCATTCAAATAAAAAGACAACAGAGCTGGAACATCCTTGAGATTTTCATAATGACAACATTTTCTCATAAGATTAATTTGTTCAGTGAATCATTCTACATTCCCCAGGAACTGTCTTCATCTGTTAAAAAAAAGGCAAATAAATCTGCAAATAGATTAAAATTAATTTTGGGGGTAGTATTATTTCACATACCCAAAAGGGATTTTGCTCATTTTCATATGTCTAAAATAATGTAATTTGCTGTAATCTAATGATTGTGATCTGTCTGTTGTTCGATGTTTCTTTCCATATGGTGATCCTGGAATGCCTGTGGTAGGGAATAGGAAGCAACACCTCCTGCTAAGACCAGCTACTATTTTCCATTGTAAAACCATAGCCATCTTCAAATAAGTACCAAGATTAGTGTGTATTTTTCACATAAATGTCTGTGCCTCATTAACTCACTTGCAAAGTGTGGTAGAATAAAAACTTATTGAGTAGGACTCATTCTTGAAAGTTATGATGATGCTTGTGGGAGCATGATGATATATGGTAGTGATATGGCTCCTGGAGTCCACGAGGAAGGTAACATTCTTTTCTTTTTGTATAGATTATTGCAGTAAATAATGTAAAAGGCTCACATGAGGGCAATGAGGATAAGAAGTATTGATTCTAATGGCCAGTGAGTGCTAATGATTGTGCCAGGCTACGAGGAGTTTTTTATCTAGCAGTAAAATACTAAGCAGACATCACTAAAACATCTCAGCAGAATAGAAAAGACTCCTCTTACTTTGTAAAAGATGAACCTCAGATATCACAACTTGCTTGCTTTGCTTTGCTTTAGATTGCAGAGACAGAGTATTGTTGTCTTCTCTTCAGCTTTTAGGATCTTAAAGGAGGAAGTTTCAGTTGATCAGCTCAATCCAGTTTAGGTATTTTGTGCATCAGAGATTTGTTAGCAACTCTCAGCTTCTTTGTCCTCTCTCTGAGAAAAAAAAAATAGCAAAAACACATTTTAGGCACTATATCTGTAGAAAATATCTTTATATAAATACAATCATTTTCAGTTTGAAGCATCCAAAATATTACAAAAATCAGTACTTTGTGATATCAAGTATAATAACGCAGCTGTGCAATATGAAGACTTTTCAAAGGTGGTATAATTACGCCATCATCGTAGTGCAATATTTAAGGCAAAAAATAAAAATGAAGATTGAAGTGAAGACCAGTTTGAAACTGCAAGTGGAATTTAAGAACACCAGACAAGAACTTGGCACAGGCACTGCAAATAGTAGAAGTGTATTTATTATAAAGAATTACAGAGATCTCTATTGACTGCATTATTGGCATGGTTTGGTTTGCTTGAGGTATAAGGTTTCTTCAAGCACTTGAATTACTATCATTAATAGATAAAGTGGTAAGAGAAATGTGTTAAAGTTATGATGTCAATGAAATTATTTGTTCATTGTCTTTTTAGCCTTATTGCTCTGCAATTGTTAAAAATTCTGAAATTCATGGTACAACTTTTCACTTACTCTAAGTTAATAAAATGCTACTATTCTATAGAATTATGATGATGTATACCAGGTTACAGAATATGACAATTTCAAATGGATAATTTTTACATGAGAAATAGCAGTAGTTTCTTCAGTAAATGATGTATACATATAAGATTATAAAGCAACTAATCTGTCCTTTTATAAATAAATGCCAAAACTTCCACTGATGGTAGCTTACTTGGGCTATCATCCTCTAGTTTTTGAATACAAATTGTGAATAAAGCCTCATTTTCTCTATAACTTGTAACATAATTTTATATTATAACAGTGGTCATGATAGCCTAGGAAATCAGACAAGCTCAGGAAACAGCCCTTAATGCTGTGTAGTGATTATCAGGTGATTGATCCCTGCAACGGGTCTGGGTAGAACCCGGGGGTACTTTCCTAGGCAATCTCCACCTCAAGTAAAAGGTCTTGAAGCCTCAAGACCAGACCAAGATGTTCTGGTCTAGAGACTATTTGCAGCAGTCTGTTCCAGTAGCTGTGCTGAGAATGAACTTGGGCTCAAGCCTGTAGACAAGAGTTGCACCTAATACATGACCACAAAGCCAGAGAAGGGTCTCTGGCTCTTACATTTACTGGTCTAGAAAAGTTAACTATTGGGATCAAGGGGAATGTAGATTCCTGACTCAGCTGAGGACTTGGCATTCAACAAAATGCTTTGGTTGGGTTTCCTGTGTGTTTGTAAAGCAGTGATTTGTTTGTTATGTACCTTGATTTACTTACCTGAGAGATGAATTTTGACCTAGTGGTGTAAGGCTGGCGAGTGTATCAATCGGACCTCTTTTGCGGAGCACATGGAGGGGGAGTGGAGCGCGTGGAGTACTTGCAGCCGAACTTGCAACACTGGAGTCAGCAGTCGACAGCGCAAATGCCCTGGGTAAAAACAAGTTCAGGTTACCTTTGCTGTTTTCCTTTGCTGAAAAAAAATCTTATTTCTCATTGGATACTCACGAGATTAAAATCTTTTAAAAGAGATCTTTCTAGCAATTCTGAAGGCGTTTAGGTATGGCATATCTGGAAACAAAATTTATAAAACTCTTATCTTGTGTGATTGAAAATTCTATGCCTTCAGGGTAGAGGGAGTTTTTACCAATGACTTGTGTAGAGCCAGTATTTCGCTGTAGGTATCTCATTAGTCAGAGAGAAGATAATTTTCTTTTAATTACTCAGCATCCCGTTTCTCTTTCACTAACACAAAGAGAAAAGAAGGAAAAACAGAAAGAGAAGAGGGAACACAGTAATATAGATGGTTTTAGAAAATAATAGAATGAAAAAAGGTGAAAGATAATATAACAGTTTGGGGGCAAAAGAAATGGAAAAGGAAGGCAAAGGTAAAAAAGGGACAAATTCGTGTAAGGAAATGTGAGGAAAACATAGATATAGCTAGAGAAAAGTAACATATTCTAACATAAAAGTATCTTCCAGAGATGCACACTGCTTTCACACTCCCTCCCATCTAAATTTCACTTCCAGAGGCATGCCTGAAAGCTAATTCCTGAAGTTAATGCTGTCTTAATTTTGCTTTCATTAATTTCTTCAAGCAAGATCCTCATAATCAGCTCCAGCTTCTGCATCTGCTTTTCTTTTGCTTTTGTTCATTAGCACTCACAGACACCACTGCATATTCTCTGTAACACCACACCTGGAAAGGAGGCAGCAAATGTAAATTAATGGAAGTGGCCCTCCACTGACACCTTTGACTCAGTCAGGCTAGAAGGAAAATTACCTGAGCTTTATCAGTAACATGGTTGAAGTTCTCTTTACTGCACACTCCTAGGCTGCTGCTAAGCCTAGGGCTTCTTTGGAGCCAAGTGTACATTTTGGCATCTGCGACTCTTCACATGTAATGTGACTGGTCCAAGCAGAAGGCAAGCATGTTTTGTTTTCTGAATTAGATTTTCTTGAAGGCAATGTCTTAATACTACATTTCAACAAAAGTTTGTATATTTAAATTGTCTTTGTATATAGAATGAATGAACTATGCTCTAAGTTTGACAAAATGTGGCCAACAAACAAGCATGGTATTTATGCTGTCTTTTCTAGTCCAGGCCTTGAAGCAGAGTGTCATGGTCCCATGCTGCAGTACAGAATCTGTGAAAACCCTTCTTGTCCTGCTGGCACGCCTGCCTTCAGGGACTGGCAGTGCCAGGCTTTCAGTGTCAGATCTTCTTATCAGAAGCACATACAACAATGGCAGGCTGTCATTGATGATGGTGAGTATAAGCCATCCGCCACATAGTTACCTCGACGATGTGTTTTAGCAAGCTGATATTGCCGTTGATTAAGAAATACCTGGTGAAAGATTAGGGGGAAAAAAAGGGACCAAGATTTTTAATGAGTTATTTTTATTTTATTACCAAAGTCTGGTGGTATTTTTGCATACTCTGACAATTACTGCCTCATATTGCTATTGGATTTATCCTTCTTCATATATAGATTCATAGAATGCTTAAGTTTGGGAGGGTTGTCTAGTCCAACACCCCTGCATATGCAGGAACACTTGTGCGTGTGGCACAGGACTGCGTCCAAGCAGGTTTTGAAGATCTCCAGAGAAGGAGACTCCACAACCTCTCTGGGCAACCTGTTCCAGTGCTCTGTCACCCTCACTGTTAGGAAATTTTTCCTCAAGTTCCTGTGGAACTTTTGATGCTTTAGTTTCTGGCCATTTCCTCTAGTTCTGTCAGTGGCCAGCACTGAAAAGAGGCCAGCACCATCCTCCTCACTGCCTCCCTTGAGGTACTTTTATATACTGATTAGATCCCCTCTCAGCCTTCTCTTCTCCAGGCTGAACAGGCCCAGCTCCCTCAGCCTCTCCTCATAGGGCAGATGTTCCAGGCCCCTGATCATCCTCGTAGCCCTGCACTGGACTCTCTCCAGTACTGTGGAGCCCAGAACTGGACACAATACTCCAGATGTGGCCTCACCAGGGCTGTCCACCATGACACCCAGGTCTTTCTCCGCAGAGCTGCTCTCCAGAAGGTCGGTCCCCAGCCTGTACTGGTGTCTGGGGTTATTCCTCCCCAGGTGCAGGACCTTGCACTTGGCCTTGTTGAATTGCATGAGGTTTTTCACCACCCAGTTGTCCAGTCTGTCCAGGTCCCTCTGGATGGCAGCGCAGCCCTCTGGGGTATCAGCTACTCCTCCCAGTTTGGTATCATCAGCAAACTTGTCGAGGGAGCACTCTGTGCCTTCATCCCGGTCACTGATGAATAAATTGAACAGGACTGGACCAAGGACTGACCCCTGGAGGACACCGCTAACCACAAGCCTCCAGCTAGGCTTTGCGCCACTGATCACCACCCTCTGAGCTCTGCCATCCAGCCAGTTCCTAATCTACTTTGCTATCCACTCATCTATCCCAATGTAATGACTACATTTGAATGAAAATTCATTCAGTTTTGTCTTATATAAAAAGAAAAGTAGTATGAAGTCACTCGTGATGTTCAGGTTAGATATTAGGAAAAATTTCTGCACAGTAAGAGTGGTCAAGCATTGGAACAGGCTGCCCAAGGAAGTGGTGGAATCACCATCACTGTCTGTATTCAAGACACGTGTACATGAGGCACTTACGGACATGGTGTAGAGGGCATGGTGGTGGTGGTTTTACAGTTGGACTCAGTGATCTTGAAGGTCCTTTCCAACCATAATGATTCTATGATTGTATGATTCTATGAATGCAGCTTTCTAGAGGAATTCTATGTCTTTAAATATGCATCTAGCTATTATACTTACACCTGCAAAGCCAGAAAGACAATACGGATATTATAGTGGACATTTATTTTTGAAGAAGGTGAAGAAGTTTAACAGTTAGATTTTTCAAAAACCAAGCACTGGCTTTTTGCAAAAATCCGTGTGCACTGTGTATTATGAAACAAATTATGAAAACTTAAGTTATAAAAACAGTTTAAAAATATTAGCAACTGGTAATAAAGAAATGCCTAGAGTAACTCTGGAGTACTGTAAGTATGTGTTACCATATTTTAAGATGTGAGTTTGTAGTTTATTATTGCCATTATATTTCAAGCAAGAGAGAAATTATCAGCAACCATTCTGAAGCATAAATTTTAAGAGAGCAGTTTGTTTTACTGAGTCCTGAAAGATGTGAATGTGTAATCAGAAACTTCTTCTGTCTAGTTAAAAAGTGATATTTTTCTGTATTAAGTGAAAACTTATCAACCTGTTTTAGGTAGTTTGTTACCTGTCATTTGTTAGCTGGCATTCGGAGGAAAGAGAATGCCCTCCAGATCTCATAGGTGCATACCTAGTGAGTCAGTTTGATTTTTCTTTTACTAATTTGTGATTTAGCACAAAATGCATGATTCATATCCTATGGATGAAAAGCCCATATTTGTATACCTCTGTTATCTACTGAGAAATCTCTGACATGCTCCAATCCTGCCTTAAGGAGTGTGGATGGTAATTTTGTTCTGAAAAATTTTGTTGTTTTAAGGTGTACTGCAGGAGATTCAACACTGGACCCCAGTTAGAATTCCAGGAATATGGAATCACATTGGTCCTAAATCCTCTTAGTCTTTGTTAGACCCTACTAGGTTCAAATGCAGGGAGTACAAAATGCTCATATTTGAATGAGGTCTCCTATATTCCATTACTACCAAGCCCAAGGGCTGCAGTTGTCTCTGCATGCGTCATGATACATAATTGATATTTGAAAAATGAGCATAATATAAAATTATGATATTACATCATTTTTGGAGTGACCTAAATAGGATTGGGCTTTTGGGAAACAGTAGTCAATGACATGCTTTGCTTGTCTTGTTAACATTGCCTTTTCCAAAATAATATTGTAGCAATTAAAGTATTTAATTTATGCTGAAGAAGGGCTAAATACCTAATGAAGAAGTACAGAAGAGTCAAAACTGGTTATCTTTTAAGTTTTGTGTGTGTGTGTGTGAATCTTGAGATAGCATCAGTTGCATTTAACAGTCTGAGAGCCACAAGTGCTATAGCGTAAAAACAACAGTGGGTAACCTAACCTCTTTAATTGCAAATATTCTGAGTGTTATAACTCCCATGCACTTAAAAAAGTTGTTCAGTGTTGTTGGGCTCCTATCTTTTTGAGGTTAGTCTTCCTAAAATAATGTTTAGGTTCAAAGTTTTGATAGGGCATTCCTTTATAAAATGCTGATGCATTCTGTTCTTGAAATTAATTTCTACATGACTTTGCAGTTATTTTTAAGCAGTATAACAGGAATGTAAAGGGCAAAAACTCAGGCAGAGTCTCACACATCTGTGATGGCTTGTGTCTGACTGGCTTCACATGTTGGCAGAGGAGGTGATATCCTTTTGCTCCTGTGCTCTAGAGATGCCCAGAGCCTGTATCAATTTTAGCAAACTAAATATGCATAAACCAGTATCTGATGCCTAAGTCACCTGGCACACAAGACTCATGTCCATATTTTTCAGCTCTTTTGCGCTCTGAAAATGGGTGGTGACATCCAAAACGCATTTTGGAAATGGTCCCCTGCAGGTGGTGATTTCCAGACGCAGCTAATGCTAGTTGGCGCAAGCCAAAAATGTGGCACAGACTGGTCTACCGTTTAACTGTGTAGGCAGTAGACTTCCAGGGACCATAACTGTTTCCTGGAACTGTTTAATTTACTAATAAAATACTCTCCAGGAATCTATCTAGAAGTCAGTATGAAGTCAGAGTGGCATAGACTGTGTCCCAAGGAAATCAATTTTAAATTCAGAATTGCCGTTTTACTTTCAAAATCTACAAAAGCTTTAGGAAGAGGTTCTGAGCTAGTATGTGAATAAATAAAGATATGAAAAAAAAGTAAATGTAGGTTGACTCTTGAGAGGAGACCTCTTGTAATTCATTTGTAATTACCTCAGCAAATGCCATTATATATAAAAGAGGACTATTAGGGATCCAGAAAACAGAATTTTGATATGATTATTTTATACTCTGTTCTTTTTTTTATTCTTCAGTGATTTGCAGAATGTTTCAGAAATGCAAAAGAAAATGCAATAGAAAATTGCTTGACCTTCCTAATGTTAGAAATATGTATTCATTTTTTTATGTTTATTTATTTATTTATGTGGACTTTGTAAAGCCGTATATTTTTCTTCTCAGGATGTTTCACTTATTTTTTTTTCTCTTTGACCTATATAGTTAGAAAATCTGGAAAGTGTTAAGTTTATTTTTTAACCAGTATTTACGATCTGCCAAAATTATAGTAGAAAGTAAGTATAGATTACAACCAAAATATTCCAACAGCTGTAATGTGCATATTCTTAATTGTAGCAATGAACATGACATGAGTATTATGTAGGCTCAAGTTTATAGCAGAAATGCATTTTAGCAGGAAACAGAACTTCAGTTTTTCAAACTAGAGAGAAAGATCAAAGCCTTTTATCTTGTTTGATTTTCCTAAAATAACTTGTTATGATAACAAAGATCCATGCCACACAGATAAGCAGGCATCAGTTTTAAAAATCCTTTTGGTGTTAATTTTGCATATATTAAAAGTGATTTTTATATTAATTTGGTCTTTCTTGCATCAATCACTATTACAGAAAAGCCATGCGCCTTATTCTGTTCTCTAACTGGAAAGGATCAACCCATTCTCCTAACAGAAAAGGTCGTGGATGGAACTTCCTGTGGCCAACATGGGTTAGATATCTGTGCAAATGGTAGATGCCAGGTATGAATTCCTATTTCAGAGCTGGGGAACCTGCACACAAATGCATGAGTATAAATTTGTTACGCATAGGCATTACTTCCTTAACAGAATGTTGCAAAAGGCATAACCAAGACTAAATGTCTCTTCTTTTACAGAAATAATATAAGTTCATTCTCGCAGTGCACATGATTTTTTAAACATACAATTTTGTACAGGCAAAAAAGTCAGAATTAAATATTTATTATAAATATACACATTTAATTATGCCTTTATATTTAATATATATTAAATACATATATTTATGTATATTTATTTAAATATATATACTTATGTGTGTATGTCTAAATAAACCAGGATCAAGGGATTCGTAGTTCTCTTACTGCTTCATGTGCTTCATATGGAAACTCTTCCATATGAAATATCCAAATTTTTTTTGTTACAATTTCTCTTATACTATAATAACTTTAACAAATTAACCTATCCATATATGTGGGCATGTATATGTGCATATGGGCATTTCTCAAGTGTCTGAGTGCATGCAACAAGTATACCCTTGGGACTTTTTCTTGTCAAGTTAACATATGCAGTCTTAATCCCAAAAGTATATACCTGATTTTTCCTGAAAAAAATCTTTTGTTTATCATCCATTCTTCACATTTGCCTCTGTGAATACTGGCTAATAATGACAAAACGGAGCAAAAACGATAAACCAGACCTCCTTGATTAAGAACCAGTTGTGTTCTTGACATGTCAAGATGTATAGAGATTCATCGAGATGATTATCAAACTTAAATCTAATTTATAGAATATTTAATATTTTAGCCTATGCTTCTAGACACAAGATGAGCAAGTACTTAGGGAATTATAGCTTCAGAATTACACATGTAAATTTTTTAGATTTACTGTTCTGCGTATTTAGCCCCTTATATGCTTTTAGCATAATATCTATTTTAAAATCTATATTGCTTTCTTCTTTTTATTATTTTAATTCTAGAAACAATGATAAAAATGACATGTGTAACATGAAGTAACAGTTTCCTTGTGCTTGGACATGAATAAATGCCCAGTAGATCATAATTTCTGTGTTCTCACTGGAATCCCTTATTTCCTCACTAACCTGGGCTTGTCTTCAGCAAATGGAGTTGAAGTTTTATTGGTTTCATCAGATGCATTTGTACAGAGCACAAGATTACATTGTGATGACTCTTCTAGACTATATAATGTTTTTATTTTATATGAGACGAATATATAGTATTAATGGTATATGTTTCTATTGTCAAGCTAGTGATGATTTTGATAATAGAAATACACCTATCATGGTAATTAGAGGGTGCTTGTGTAAATGTTTTTTATTTTATCAAATACTGCTAGCTTATCATAAAGCACAAAAGCAGTTTGTATTTACATGTTCTTGACATGTTTGCATTCTAGTCAAAATAAGACATGAGATGCATAACTGGCTTGACATCAATTGGCACTTTACCCTTATGGGGTTGGCAAATAATGTACTGTAATTTGAGTACAAAGATTTAAAGTCTAATATGCTCCTGTCTCTGAGTAGAAGGACCTTTTATTTTCTCAAAGCCTTATTTTCTTCTCTCACAGAAATTTGGCTGTGATGGCATATTAGGATCTCTGGCTCGTGAAGATCATTGTGGTGTGTGCAATGGTAATGGAAAGTCATGCAAAGTTATTAAAGGAGATTTTAACCATACCAGAGGAGCAGGTAATTGTTTATTTCAAATATATGGAACGGTGTTAGATGTTTTGACTACTTTGTCAAACTACAAACTACTGTGCTTTCTTAAATGATGCACTGCCTCATAGCAATTTTAGAGCTGCAGAGGAAAATTTTAAAAATCGTCTCTATCCTGCTAATATATTCAATATTTTAGATAAGATGTATGAATACTTTTAAGGTAAATATTTTGAAATCACATTATCTTCATTAGATTTCTTAAGTTAAGGAATTTATCTTCCAGTAGGAAGCACATTGTGTCTTGAAATGGATTTTAATAAGTTTAAGAAATGAAATTTATATTTTGAGTAAGCTATATATTTTTAGAATGTTTACATTCATTTTGTGTTCTTCAAAGAAAATATTTAAATTAAGATCTGTTAACTACAGAAATGTCATTAAGCAAATAGGCAATTGGTGACCATAAAACCAAATGTCTCAAGAAACAATCTTACATATTTTTAATTTATAGATTTACTGATCCAAAATGAAGGGTAGATTTTCAGAGTTCTGCAATTTGTTCTTCAGTTGAGTTGAACTGACTGACCCCAGTAAATAGTGTTGACAGAGTAGAGGCTTAGATCCTGATAATATTCACCATGTGGCTAGTATATCTTTTCGCCAAGAAGAGTCACTTCTTCAAAGGAACTTTTTTTTTTCAACATTTGTTTGCCACTACACTTTTAGTCTCTCGCTTAGAAAATTTATAGAATTTCAGGGTTGTAAGTACATCACTTATGACAAAGTATTGCAATGGACCTCAGCGCATTTTAGCTAAAATACAGCATCTTAAAAAAGGTTGAAAAAAAAAAGTGAGACCTAGCCTTCAGATGCTCCAGTTCAGCCTTCACTCAGGCTAGCAGTAATGTAGAGTAAGAGTCCTAAACCACAGATAAGCAAGACAAGCACAGAAAATAGATGTCAACTACAGACCAAAAACTACAGAGAAGGTATCTGTTAATATGAATTACAATGTTTAAGCTTTCTTTTATAGCTGAAGCAAATATATGAACATTTCCCAGGTTTTATTCAAGGTTTTGTGCAAGTATATACTGTTGTGGCACTGCCATCTAAATACAGCTGCTGGTTGTTCTCCAGAAGCTGGATGCCAGCAGGGCATAGAAAATATTATTATCTCTTAAGGAAACTAAAGATAAATAATGCTGCCTGGAAATTATACGATATTAAAATCAGGATTTACAGACAAGGTGTTATATTCATCATTTGTAATACAGCATTATGTAATTACACAGGATAAAACTTTATTTTGCTATCTATTTTTGAAGTCTACTCAGACAATTTGAAATTTGATTTCATTAATAAACATTCCTGGCTGCATGTAATTTTTCACCTGCTTTGCCTTCTGACCCCTTCTTAAAACAAATTACTCAACTGAAATTTCTTAATTCCACAGTTCATGAAAGCAGTTTTAATGCAGTCCAAATAAGTGATGAGTATACTACAAAGCTCAAGCCATTGAGAATGGGGTTTGTATGTCTTAAAGCAACAGAACTGGCATACAAAACATTTACTCCTCCTCCATTATCCATAACTAAGTAACTAAATAAATAAATAAAGACAAGAGAGGGCTGTTTGTTTTTTAGCATTGTGTCACTTAGCTCTTCATGCTGAGAGAAATTGGCATTCTCTTGTAGTTATCTGGTGGTGTAATGACAGAAAACTGTGCTTGGCTGTAGACAGCTTCGTCTGTGTATTCTCTAGCCCCATTAACTCTTGTTATGTTTTACTTTGCTCTGTTAATCATATATCATGGTGTATATATTACACATAGCACAGTTACAGAGGTTATTTCAAAGCTAGTAACTGACATCATTTGCAAGGTTCTTCAAACCATTGTCATATAGAGTATAACATTGTATTTAAAAAGCAAAACAGAGGAGAATGAATTAAAAAAAATGCTAGAGGTACTTTTCTGTATTTTTGTATTTAACTTGGGACATTTGGTCTCCTTCCCAGGTTATGTGGAAGCTTTGGTGATACCTGCAGGAGCAAGGAGAATCAAAGTTGTGGAAGAAAAACCTGCTCACAGTTATTTAGGTAAACGTTGTACAGTTAAAGTGCTCAGGCTTTGTTTGAATAGATACTGAAGAGTGCTAGCATTAATTGCATGCTTTTGTCCATAAACAAAATTATGAATGAAAAAGAAAACTTCAAAAAGAACATTTAAAGAAGTTTCATAGAAATTGCAGAATCAAACAGCAGCTATGGCATGCCTCCCCTCCCCTCCCCT
>NW_010589210.1:21526-61422 GCF_000705375.1 Tinamus guttatus | reverse complement strand
CTACTTTTGTT
Source organism: Tinamus guttatus (assembly GCF_000705375.1). Next base: position 61,411 of record NW_010589210.1, on the reverse strand, counting down.
TTTGTAGGTTCCCTTGCCTCAGTGTGAAGGACTTTTCCTCTCTCTCCCATTACCTACCTGTGCTGGACATCTCCTTTAGTACATAAAGATGGTGCAAGTGCACAGAAATGACTAAGCTGTTATTTTCAGGGAAAAGCACTGTTGAGAGACACTTACACCAAATTCTGTTTACCACAACAGGAGTCTTGTTCTTTTCAGCAGCTGCCTACTTCTAGATCACTGGTGATTTGCAGGGGAGAAATAAATAATTTTTCACTCGTTTTTCCAATCGCAGAACTTGAGGAGCTTTGATAAGTCGTCCTACAACATCTCCAAAGTGCCACCATAGCCAGAAGGGGATGCCTGGGTACATGTACTACCCCAGGTGAGATAAGCAGCATTTCCTTGGCTGGAGCTTATGGCTTTCCCTGCTGCTTTGGTTGTCTTTGGCACCTAGCTTAAAGTCATAGAAGGTGCAGAGTCTGAATAGCAAGAACCTCAGCACACTGAAAAATCACAAATCTTCAAAGAAAGCCAAAATGTGGGAAGAGAGAATAGTGGTGTGTAAGAAAAGGAAAGCAAAGCAATTCAAGCGCTGAAACTTTCTATGGTAGGGGGCGAATGACTCTGCTGCATTTTAGTTTCAGTGTGGGCATTTTGATCAATGCTTGATTTTCTGAAACACAGGGCCAGTGTCTCAGCAAGGCACCGAACCAGGATGAGGAGCCTCTGTGCAGTGTCCCTGAGCCAACTGCACGCTGGCTTTGGCTCTCCGGAGCCTTCAGCCATAAACAAATCCTTGCAGAGAACCTTTGTTACATTACCTTTGATTTATGTTTCCAGTTAGAGTAGATGTTTTTAGCTTATTTCCCAGCTCTGCTTTATTGCTGTTTACATGCCATCTCCACTTCCCAGTTGCATTTAATAAGAAGGTTACTTTTTAAGGCTGTCTTTTTCTTTTGTGCAGTTTGGCTCAGATTCAGAGCTGAGGGACAAGCTGTATCCTTACAGGGCTCCACACACCTTTACTTTTAGGGTGTGAACAAGGCTTAGTCCCACTTGTCTGACTGGATTTAAGGAGGCTTCTCTTTTAACAATTCTAAAAAAAAAGTCCTTCTGCTGCACATTTCTATTCTTTGGAAGCTTTATGCACTCTGTTCACCTTCAGTTCCCATTAAAAACCTCGCAGTATATTTCACAATAACTAAGCAATAATCAGTATCATGATTGTGACTTTTGATAATGAACCGAATTCTTCACATACGCTCACTATTAGCCCGAGCAGAAATTTAATTATCATCTGACTTGTTCAGTCAAAGAACTGGTCTTTCAGGAATCCTCTTCTGCTAAAGCAGCAGCCAGACCTCACCCTTCTCACGGTCCAGCCAAGTGATTCTGGAGGAATTTTCCAGGCTGTCCTTAACATGTATATAGGTCGCAGGGGACCAACCTATCCCATGGACACTTCCTGTATAGATGCTACATAAATTTCCTGCTGTCTATTTTCTATGCTTTTTGTAGAATGCCATTCTGTAAATTGCCTATGACACTAGAAATAGAGAGAGGAAGTCTGTTCATCACTAGAGATAAATATAGTGTTAAAGCTTTACTTGGAAGTATTAAATGTGCAGACAGCACAAGACTCCTGTCTTCAGCTATTCTGTAAAAGATTGCTGCAAAGCAGAAGCTCGTAAACCCTTCTCCAGATCCTCCAGATATAGCATAGAAAGTAAAAGCCTTAACTGAAGCAAATGAGATTTAGGTTGAGAGCAGCAGCATCTTTTCTCTACCTGTAAGGAGAAGCGGGGCACAAGGTAGCCTCTGAAGATCACAAGGTCCCATTTGCAAGAGCTTCTCAAGAACAGGTTAGACAAGTATCTGTCAGACATGATGTGAGTTTAATTGCTCCTGCCAATTGGGGGTGAGGGGAGGAACTGGACTAAATGACCTCTCAAGGCCCCATTCCAGTGTTGTGTGCATGTGTGTTCGTACGCATGTGCATGCAATTTAAAGATCTGTTCCACCCTGGAGTGGAAAAGGGATTTAGTTATTAAAAGCCTTTCAGTGCATGCAAAAAAACTGCACCAGTTTTGGCAAAGACATCAGTTCTGATTTTAACAGATTGTTTCAAGCACTGTATAAGAAGAAGAAATTTGATTTCTAATTATAGGTAGAAACAGAATACTCTCAAATAATAATTCTTTGAGAAGCATATATAAAAACATTTGTTTATCTGTATGTCTCCTTTTATCCATGTTTAAACAGAAAAATATTAAGGGCCATTAAAAATGTATAAGAATTGCTAAATAATTAGTACTATCACTGCTTCTGTCAAGACATGTCACCCACACTTCTCCATCCATCATCCTTGCATACTCACCATATTCACAGGTCTCAGGTAGTTTAAAGAGAGATGAAGGTTTGGTACCATTGTTATAATCAAGCTTCATATAGACCGCTGTGAAATGTGTTCTCCTGGTTGATATGGTAACAGTTAACAACATCTAGACAATACATGTCCTTTTTATTCTTACTTAGAATGCTCGAGACTTTGAAAGCAGATCAGGGAGAAGGAATGGGGGCCGATAAGAGGGAAGGAATAGCAGAAGTGAAATGATGGCATAAACCAACTTCTTTGAGGAAGCTTTTCTATTTGTCCCTCACTTATCAGACATGGGGAATTCCCAGTTACCTTCATCATGATCTGCACGGAGGAAAGCTCCAGCTTCTCCCTGTTTGAGTCCAAATCCATGCCAGGACCAGGCACTAGTCAAATGGAGCCTCCACTTGTTCCTGCAAGACTCCACAGCTGGAAATCTCACAGATGCACTTTACTTGCTCTGGCTACTCATTAGCAGCTTCTGTCTACAATGTTCCCTTCCTTTCAGGTTTGAGCATGGTTGACTGAGGTGTGGGATATGAGACAAGACACATAATGAAAATCATACAGCACTTCCCTGTGATCTGGATTGGCTAATCTTACTTCAGGCTGTGAGTGGGATCAGTTCACCTCAATTCTTTAGAAACTAGTTCCTCTGAGAAAGGAGCTATATGTGAAATAGCCTGATCCATCTGGAAAGACTTGGAGTTAAAAAAAAAAAAAGAAAGAAAGCAATGTTATCCTTCTCTGCATCAGCATCTTTCTAACACAGGCAGACAGTGTCTTGATACATATAGTGCCTTTTGTAATTCTTGTAATTCCTCCTGGTATTACAAGAGGAAATTAGTTTATTTCCTGACATCTAAATTCTCTCATTATATCAGACTGAGGCTTACACACAATACACACTCCTTCAGAAATTCCCCAACTGGCATGAAGCATGCACGTGTGTGTATTCTTTTCTGATTCATAAAGGATAGTTAGTAGCTTTAGTAGAATCCTGTTACTTTCTTAATGCAGCATTATCTTAGTCCTGAGCACTGATGCCAGTATAGTGCAAAAACCCTTTTAGCCATTTAATTTTTGATATACAAAATTTCATATAGAGCATCTATGAAGTATTTGGATGTGATTTTTCTCTTTGTTGGTCCATATTTATTCATCATTGAACCAAAAGTTATATTCTGAGAGCACAAGGGGAACTGTGTTGAATATCTGGCAAACAAAAATCAGGCATGTAGACAAGTTGCCTTCTAAAAAGAGATAAACAGGAAGTCAAGCATGCAGCAGACACAGTAAGTAGCCATGTGGCTTCGCTGTGTCACCTTAGTCTTTCCCTTTCCCCTGTGCAGTGTTTGCAGTACCTCCTGTCTGCAGCCTGTTTTTAGGCAAGGGATGAGTACCAGCCAAGTGCTCCAGAAAGCCACACGCTGCTTCTCTCTGCCAGGTCACAAGATCTAAGCTCCAACTGTGACATGAATATAGGGCAACTCTAAGCAAAGTGTGTACATATGTTGACTCTACAGGCTTGCAATGCAAAGCCAGAAAGCTGCAATCAAGCAGACAGAAAACTTTGGCATTGTAGAGACTCTGATCACACTGCAGACACCGTACAACATGACCATCTCCTTTGATCTGAAAGGTTTTGCATGAAGCTCTGAGCATCTGGGTCACTTGGTGGCTTGAAATGTCTTTTTTGAAACATAGCTTCTTCAAGCTGCTAGTACTGATACTCCAAGAGAAGGGAATAGCAGAGAAACAAATGTATGAGCAATGGTGGCACTGGGAAGTGTCATATGCTGGCCCTGGCATCAATAAGTTAAGAAAAATTTAAAAATGAAAGAACATTGGGTTAAGAGCAGGAGGCAAAAGAAAAAAAAAAGGTCCTAAGGTGGGAGAGAGCAAAAGGAAAAGATGACCCTATCTTGTCATAAATCCGTCAGATACAGTAGTTAGTTAGTTATTATTCCAGCAGAATTTTTCTAATAAATACATATTATAGGCTTTTAAATGCAATTGAACCCCAAAATAAGAGCACCATTTCAAAGCCCTTACAGTAAAGCCATATATATAATATGAAAGCAGATATGTCTCCATCATTCTCTTGCAAAAGGCAACTTTATGTAGGACCAGTCCTGAAATAAACGGTGTTTCTTTCCCCTCCTCCCACAGGGTCTAGTAAAAATTAGCTATGTGAATGCAAACTCAGCTTCTAGAGCTGCATCAGTATTCATGGCTGGGAATGAAAAAGTGAATTACAGCTGACTGCATTCAGTATGCCAGCTGGTGAATAAAGAAAAACAGCTGCTGGTGGCTGCCAACTGTGAAGCTCGTGGACAATGTTATGTTCAGAACATAAAATGAACAAGTTGCATGCTGGCATGGAGTCTGTTGCAACAAAAGTGCCCAATGCCTTGTAAAACTTTTTACAAATGGTGTCCGACTGTACAGATTCACTGTCTTTTAGAAGCAGTGTAGACAGAAATATTGCAGCCATTGGTACGCAGTTGCTGCAGCTAGCATGGGCCTCCTCTTGCACCATGTACTGGAGCTGAATGTGAACAACACTGCTATACTGCAGGGTTTAAATCAGCCTCCTGCTAACCCAACAAAAACGATAATCACAACTGGGGAGTTTTAAAGCCTCCCTTCAATATCTGTGGTTTATCCAGAACAAGAGAGGCACTAATTCATGCTGACACTTTTATAGCGCTTTCTTATTTCAGAGCACTTTACACAAGGGCTGGAATCCATAGTTTGGAGTGGGAACAAGAATCCCTATTTAGGGGAGAGATAATATCTCCAGCAGGGAAAATGTGGACTAGGAACCAAAAGACTTGGAAGTTTATTTCCAAATTAGTCCCTGGCCAGCCTTGCCACCTGGGCAATTTCAGTTTCCTGATTATCAGAAATTGTGTTGGCTCCTACCTCAATATGTATGCACTCATTACAAACAGACCCAAAGTCCAGAGCAGTACCAGGACATCCAGCAAGTTCAGATCTTCCACATTCTGTGCAGGAAGTGTGACAGTCCATGTGACAACACATCTCCAACATGCAGGATTACCTGAGGGCACCTTGCAAGAATATGAGGACACTTGACAAGTGTATCTGGTCATGGATGACTGCAACACAAGCATCCCTTGAGACAGGGCCCTTTTTTAACATGGAGATGTGCCTTCTCCAGATAAAAAACCATGCCACGGCTTCTTTACCCTGTTTGCTGCTGCCCTGAGTAGGAGGGAAAGGCTGAGGGTCTGGTACACTGTGCAGAAGATTTGAAGGCCTTTCAAAGACAACAATTAATCGCAAGGCTGAATCACTTCTATAAGGCTGGTACCTCACCTTTCTCCTCATTTACTGGTGGTGAACATTTCTTTTGCCTCCCATCCTGGTTGTAATCCCCTTGGTAAAATTTTCTCTGCAAGCCATTTTGAACATTTTGGAGCACTTACTTAGTTGTTTCTCTGCTCTCTCATTTTCAGCATACAGTCTCTTTCATCCTCATAAGGTCTCTGAGCAGCCCTCCTTTAAGCTACTTACTTCAGATATTTTCTATTTCTAATGCAGTAGTCGCCAGCAAGATTCAAATACATATGCTGTGTGCAAAGGCTGCACCTTTTTGGCACCGCAAGAGGTGTCAAAAGCTCCAGTGGATACCTTCACCTCAGAAAGTCATTGCACTAGAAAAAAATCCTTCCATTTGGAGAGTTTTCCCTCATCACAAAAGTATTCCCATTTTAAGTACCAAAGATATATTCTAACAAAGCACTCTCTGATGCCTATGTCTCCCTCATGACTGCCACACATGGGAATGTCACAATCTTTGGATATTTGTCCTGGAGGTGCCCCCAGATGAGGACAACAAGTCTGTTTTACAAATATGAGTACAGAAGTACGGAAAGGCTAAAGATGGGCTCAAGCTCACCTCCCTTTTTATCTACCCCCAAAATTAGGCATCTAACCAGAGCTAGTCATCTAGACTCTCTCTACAGTCAATGAAGAAAGACAGGTATCTCCAGAGAGTGATTCATTCCTTCTTTCTTGGACAACTGTCCTAAAATAGGATGAATCGCACTCTGGAGAAGCCTGTCATTCTGTCTGATAGAGGAGGCCTAAATAACTAGCTTAGGTTAGATATCTATCTTCAAGATGGCTTCAGGTAAGCGATGTGCTCCTGCTCTGAGTGAATAGCCCAAGGTCAAATGGAAAGTCTGGGGCAGAGTTGGGAATTAGACCTTTCTCTCCTACCTCCCAGGCAATTGCCCTATTAAAAAGCCTTTTTTTCTTCATAGAAACATTATCTAGAGCAGGAAAATGTTAGAAACTTCCTCACTGTGTCTCTGACATCACATTTCTGACACCATCCTTGTCCCATCCAAATTCTTTTGAAATCCAAAAGCTACCATTAAAATAAAGATGTAGAGTTTTTCCACTATCTTTTTGTTCTTTCTTTAAAACAGAGCAATAGCAACAACAACAAAACCCAAAAGCAGGAAAATGTAGGAAGAAAAGGCTCAAGGCTAAGGCATAGTTTATATCTAATTTGAATTCAAATAAGTTTTTCATTATTTTAAAATTTAATTATAGCCTTCAAATGTATAAAATTGCATGTGAAAATAGTACACAGTTTAAATATACCCTAGAACACCAGACAATCACAGACACTGCTAATTTGCAGACATGCTGTTGTCCTGATTAACATAACATCATGATACCTTGCTTTGTGAGCTTAGCCCTCATTCCTGACTTACTAAGCAGATCAAGAATTACCTTTTATATACCATACATGAGTATATAAATCTGGGCTATCTGCAGTTCTCTGAGCAGATTTGACTTTTCAAGGGGATGCTGGGACTCTTTTTCAGTTACAAAGTGGCTTAGAAAATGTAACTGGAACCAATACTTTTACAGAAGTACTGCTTAACTAACCCAAATCATTCTTATATCACATATGTAATTTCCTAGAAAATGCTATTGGAGATTTTTAGAACTCTCTATATCTCAGCATTAAAATACAGTGCAAGTATCTCAGAGGCCTTTCTATAAACTTCCTTTTTACTCCTGTTGAACGCTCTTGGCTCATTCCCATTACATTCTCTACATTTTTTCTTTCCTTGGGAATGAGGACATGATCCAAATGTGGTGACTATTTCTCCTCCATTTTTTCAGTGGTTCCCACAGAAGTCTATTGTATTATTTCCCAAAGAACACAAGTGAGGGAAAGATAATAGTGAATTTTGGCATGATTTTTCTTTACAATTCTTGCATTGAATTTCATGGTACAAATAAAAGTTGTTTGTTATTTTTTTTCACCCACAAGCTTTAAAAGGTCTTTTGCGAGTAAAAAGGTTGCCAGAATCTCTTCAAAAAGCTTGCAAATGTATTATCTTCAAAGTATTAGGCAACTTCAATGGGCCATTAATAGCTCTCACAATAATATACCAGTAATAAGGACTAGCTATGGAGGTGAATGGGGAAGTTCACATATTTCTAAAGACCTGCTTTTTAGTTAGTTAGTTAGATTGTAAAATAAGACAAGGCCTATGGCATTTAACTTGCAGTCCGAAAGACTAGAAATATGCTCCCCTTTTTCCTTCCCTTCCTTTCCCTTCCCTTTCTTTTTTTTAAAAAAAATGGGAGTTTAAATTCTTGTTTTCCATAGTCTGTATTGCCCCAGACTAAGAAAATAACTGGGGGAGAGGGAGGTGTTCTGCTTTTCTCTCAACACTGGATTCTTTTTTTAGCAGCACAGATGTTTCAATTGTGTGAGCATGCTTACACACACACACATACACACACACACACACACACACACAATCTCCATGGAGAGCTTTCAAAGATATTCCTGCTTACTCCATAGCAGTTAAATGCTGGAATTTCTTGTACAATCCCTGCATATATTTTTACAGCTCTGGTCTTAGAGCTTTAAAAAATATTTGGTGCTCAAGAGAAGACCTAGGCTGTTTTTTCTTCATTGACTGAACTATCCTATATATTTTACTTCTAATTGTCAATGGATTGCAAATGTATTAGTAGTAAGTTTACAGCAGCCTCCTTGAAAAATGGAAGACGTACGATGTGTTGTCGCCCTGAGAAATTACCTGTGTGCAAAGCTACCAAGATGACCCCGGAGGCACGGAGATGCCCATCACTTGTGCGGACCCAGGAGCTGGGCTGCCCATGAGCTCTTGGCCAGGGGCCAGCCGCCACACTCCCCTTGGCCCGCTCGCAGCAGCGGAGGCCCCATGTCCACCTGCCCGGACCTAGCACAAAGTATTGCCAGCAAACTGGTAGCCTGACCAAGGATTTCTTTCTAGATCTCATGCTGCCTGTTGCAACATTTTCCATTTTGCGTGTTCAGGATTTTGATTTAGCCTTTGGAAAACCAACTCCAACCTACAGCCCCTGTGCTCCAGCCTCCATTAGTAAAGTTTGTGACAACTTGGCTACATTCTCACTTGGAAAACGTCCTCAGCACTAACAAGACACTGGCCAAATGACTCCCTAGGCAACCTGAAACCTGCCAGACCAAAACGAGATTTGTAAAACTGAGCTGACAGCACAAAGTCTATATAGACTTTTCCAGGCCATTTGCCAGGCCCTAGTGGCCTAGTTTTAAAAAGACAAATTGAAATGATAACTAGCTAGCTGAGCTCTCCTCAAACACTTTTAGAGCGACAAAGTGCTGCCCTTGCCAGGCCTAACCACTAGCAATGAAAGGAATGCCAGTGACTTTAAAAATATATAGCACAATAAGTTACAATGAATATCAATAGAAAAGAATCTGAAATTCCCTTAAGCGACTTTTTGTCCTTTGCAAGGCTGGTGACCTTGAGCTCCCCTGCAAGGGGAGGTGGCAGGTCCCAGCACTTCTGTGCAGGTTTTGTGCATGATGCCAAAAACAAGCAAAGCAAGACCCTGGGCTCAGCAACAGCACAAACGTAACCCTGAGGGACAACACAAGGAGCCTGCTGCTCACCAGAGCCTCCAGCCTGGACCTCCAGAGCCCTGTTGCGGGCTGCTCCCATCACAGCTCCCATCGCCATTCCCTACTTGGCTTCTCCCCTCCCAAGCTTGCCTCAACACTGGTTTTCAAAAGCCAGGGCTTTTTAAGGGATGCGTGTTATCCACAGTGTTTTGTATACATGGAAATCCATGCAGGGCTTGAGTCTACCAAAAAAAAAAAAAAAAAAAGGCACCCATCCTAAATACCATTTGGGGGTTATCACATATCTAAGACTAAGGGATTAACATGATCTTTCAGGAGAGAGGAAGAGAAGGTCATACCTTGACTTTGATCAACGTTCATTTTGTTTCGAATGAACATATGCAGAGGAATTACCAGGGCAAATTATTTTTTAAGTGGTGGCACTGTGTAGTTATTAATGTGCTATATTTCACACAAATGTATTGTGGAAGAAAGGGGAAGTACAAGTACTTTGTGTGCTCAAGTATTAGTGAATATCAAAAAGTATGAGAGCTGATGTTTGCAAAAGTAAACTATGCTTCTGAGATATACAAATGATTACTGAGACCAACTCTCTGAAGACTTAACATATTTATTTTTAGCTGACTGATTTGGGACTAAAATATTGGAACATGTTCATATATTCTGGTTTCTCCTGCCTCAGCTTATAGTTGTTTTATCTTTTTTTTTTGCCAGTAACCAAAGGAAAGATAAGATTTTTTTAACCACAGTACTTGTCTCCTTTCCAAGACATAAAAAAATAAATAAACATTTATTAAGCACAGGCAGTACAACCCACAAATGGAGGGGAGGATCTTTTCTACCCAGCAGTCTTTCATCTTGGAAAACTAAACAATAATATTGACTCTTTTTTGCACAAAAATCCAGTGCATTATAGAATACTTTTGCTAAAAAGGGGAGAAAGGCAAGAGTAAAGCAAACAGTAACACGTCTTATGAGAGAGAACAAGACTTTAATTCTTTAGCATTCAGTGCAATAGCAGTGCTTGGAACAGAATGACTTGGGAGTAGAAGGATAAAATAATATATAATCCCTGGACAGTTTCCTTACCTTAACCACAGTTCCTCCAATTCATAGTTTTGTATTCTTGAACTGTTACTTTGTTCCCTGGTGGATAAGACACATGTACACTGTTAGTGCTTCTTCTGCAATTAGAAAATGGTTAGATATGTTGATTTTGATGCTAATCTGTGATATTTGGGCACATGTTGCTGCATATTTTGAAAAATCTATGGCATGGAAGTAATCATGGTTTTTTAAACATGTTCATCTCTCTATTCCCTAGTTCGGTGAAGAAACCTGCATAAATCTTTTTCTGTATGTCTGGGTTTGCACTTTTGGGTAGATTATCCTAACCTGTTTTTTTTTTGAGAAAGCTTTTCAGAGTATCAGAAGATGAGTCTGTTTCTCAAGAGTACACTTTGTGCTGTGTATAAAACAACATTAGTGACAGGGTGTGCTTTTTTCAGTTGGAACTGACATTTCATACATTAGCCAAATGGGAGCCTCAGCCAGATCATAATTGGATATGTATTTTCAACATCCTCAGCCCTTCAGCCAATTGGCTGGGACTCCAGGAGACTTATTAGTAGAAATGCAGCTTTATCTTTTTTGCTAATCTGACTAAAGTGAAACCATCAAAGAAGGAGCCAAAATGAGAGAAAGAAAGATAGAAATACCAGGCCTTTGGCAGCAAGCTATGGTTCAAGATAATTATTGCTCATTAGGCTTTGCAGGCAATGGCAATGTGCAGACGAGGTAATACCAAAAGGCTTTAAGATGAAGAATGTTTTCAAGCTGCACCTATCTGTCACAAACAGAGATTTAATGGTCTTGGGGAAGATTGCATTTGTGAATATTGGCCCGAATCTAGAGACTTCTTTTCTGTTTTCATTTGCTGCTAAAGTAGGTTGAAAAAAAGATTGCCAGTGAATGCATTTGCAAAATCACACCAAGTCTTTTTCCAAGTGCATTATTTTGTCAGTTTGCCATTGTGCAGCTGGAAGAACAATTTATATATGATGTCACACTAAGAAGAAATTGATGAATTAAGCTTTAATCCACAGATTTTGTTAAGTATGTTCAAAATGAAGTAGGTTAAAAATCCTCCCCCTTACACTATTCATCTTAATAAGGAGTTTTAGCACATTTTAGTGCATAAGAACAACCATGACATAAGAATGGCAGGAGCTGGGGGAAAAAAAAAAAAGGATATTATAAAAAGGATGGAACTGGTGAAGTTTTGCAGAGAGAGCTGTAAGGTATACAAATTACAAGCCCAACAGTTCCAAAAAAATAGAAAAATAAACCCCCAAAGAAATCTAAGCAAAGACTTCTGATGAAGTAAGACAGCACATGGATACACCCACACAGAGCTCATTACAAAATAAGGGCTTGCATGTTCATTTAGCAAACCTGCAAGCTATGAGACTCCTCGGCACACAGTGTTTTAGCATACCTACTTGCAGTTGGTAGCAGATGATGCCTTTTCCACTTATGAACTGATAGATTCTGCGCTGGGGCTTGACACATGCACTGAAGTAATGAATCAGTAGTGAGTGGTAGGAGTTAGTTAGTAAAGGACTTGGAAGTGGCAACCAGCCATCATTCACTGCTGCACAATAGTATGAATAGTAAAAGAAGGATTACCACCCAAAAATAGCATTTTCCATGAGCACTTTAACAAGCATAATATGGAAACACTTAAAAAAGGCCTGCAATTCCCAGTGCTGCAGCTTCCGAGGCTCGCGCTCCTGAGTGCCGGAGCTTCCAAGGCCCGCAATTCTCAAGTGCCAGAGCGTCCAAGGCTCGCACTCCCCCGTGGTTCAGAGCTTCATTACCGTTTATCAGTTGCAGCCGCATAGATGTTGTCCTTTGTCCGTCCTGTCGAGTCTTCCCCGTTCGCCTATCTCGGTCCCTGTTCGGGTGCCATTTGTGGGAGTCATCGAAAGGAGCAGGGGCTTAAGGTTTAGGACCAGAAGCCACTTTATTGAGCATCAGACCAAACTTATATATTCTCCGAGTATGTGAGCATGCTCTGTCCACGCGCTCCCTCCCCCTGCCTCCAGCCAATTCCTTGACTCTATTGCTATCTGGGTCCAATCCTGCTAACGGACAACAGGTAACCAACCAGAGATCGATGCGTCCAGCCTGTGTTTTAGGTTTCTCTATCTGCTAATCTGTTATTCCTAACTTTCACAGTTTCTCACTCCTAACTTTCACCGTTCCCACAGCTTCTCACAGTTTCTCACGGTTTCTCAGTTTCCCACACTCAGGGGCTTTGTGGCTTTCCAGTCAAGCAGTCCCAGGACTCCTCACAAATGCTCCTTCTCCAAGGCTCACAGGAGTAAAACACTGGAGGTTCAACCACTCTCATGGTTTAAGTCAACACGTTTAACTTGACAGCTAGGGTAGGTTAAGAGCAGGGGAGCAGCAATTTGATCACTTATAATCATCTGGTCATACGCCTGGCTAATTTCTAATCTATAATGGCATATTATCCAGCCAGACAGTATTTACAGTTTTTCATGAACTCATGGAGGTGAGGTAGTGGGCTGGGGGGCTAATGTCCAACAAAAATTGTTCAACAGAAATCACTATTTTGCTAATATTCACATATGTAGCTCATACAAGTCCTTAGCTTTAAGCATATGGAATCTTTAAAAGATAGGGATTTAAACATGTATGGAATTAACCTTTTATACAGTGGAATTCTGCTCTGTTCTTTCTGCAGTGCTCCTTATCTGTCTTTACTGGCTGCCTCAATTTATGACAGGTTCTAACATTGTTTAAAGCATGTTTGCTGAAAATCATTTTTGTTGAAGACTACAGGTGGCTGGCTAAACATAATTTCTGGTAAAAATTCATGCAAAAATATGCTACCAAAACATTTTATTGTATACACTACACCGTAAGAAGCCAGCACAGTCTAAAGACATAGGGGTCATAGGTGTCAAAAATGATTAGTGCCTTCCAAATTTTCAAGGCTAAAACTCAGTGAGTCATGCTTGTCCAAGCTGGCAACTGTGAAATATCCGCTACTGTGAAATCATCTGCATCATTCATAGCTGATTATTTTGCCAATAAGTTCTTTGAGAACTGTTCATTTCATCTGTCCCCTATAGGCAATTTTTGTTCTGCTGATCAGCTACCTGGCCTTTTTATTCATCTGGTCTAATAACGATATTAAAAAGAGAAGGATGCGTGAGGGATAGCAAATCCAAAACACATGCTTCTGATAAGATGTCTCAGGTGGCTATTCATTCATGCTGAAATACATGAATCTTTCAAAGCACATACTCATGATCACTTTGTTAGTGGTCTATAGCTAACACAAACCAGCAAATATCAAAGAATCAAACTCACTGCATACCTTAAGGAAGTAGTTGTAAGAGTCAAAATTATTCCTGGAAGCCAAAGAATTACATCAACAAAGCAAAATGTGATCAACAAAATGTGGGCAACAAAATGTGATCTCAAAGAAGAGTATAATTTAATGGTAGATTAATTTACTGTAAGTCCACTCTGTAACTAAAGTAATATTAACCTGCAAACATAGTCTGGAAGCAAAACCTTCATGTGGCAGTTTCGGTCCAAACAAAAGTTGAAATTTTGGTCCAAAAAAATCCCCTTCATTTCTGAGCCTCTGAAATAAAAGCATTTTGAATAACTAAGTGTAAACGTTGTAAATGCGACATCACACTTTCTGCCAAGGAGGTATGTCATGGAATTCCACCATACCGAAATGATACCTATGTAGCAATAACTGAAAGCCCATGAAATATGCACATAAATTTTGATAACAGCAATTTGGAACTACATTATGAATGAGGCATACAGTACCACTGGGTTAAACCCAAATCAAACAAGCCATGGTGTGTTTCTTTTCTTAGCTGATACTTCAACCAGGTCCAAGATGGTATCTTCAAATAATTGGGGAGCAGCTAGTGAATTATGCTCTCTTTTAAAAAAATTGTCTATATCTTCCTATCTTTACTCTTTTGTGGATCCCATTATGAGCAGAGCTGGGAACTTCCCAATACAATGCAGAGTTTGTACTCAATGCAAAGAGTATTTAATTGTCTTTGGCAAGTCTTAAAAACAAAGGTCCTTAATCAGGTGAACTCCTGTTGACTATAGCTCCAATTTGCAGAAATCTCTTTCAGTAAAATGGATCTTTGTACAAAAACAATGTAGGAAGCAGAATGGAAACCTGCAGGAGCAGCCCTTAGGATGTAATCCTTTAGCACCAGTGCAGGTCTTGGGAGAGTGGAGAGGCAGCTAACTGGTGGCAGGACAGGAGCACGGGGAGCAAGGTCCCTTCTCCCAGCACAAAGGTGGCCCACTGAACCCTGCGGAGGGAAGGCGAAGGCACATACACACACAGTGACGCACTGCAATGCGCTGCCTCTTTTGCCTTGCAGTTGCTTGGCATGGGAAGTTCAAACAAACTGGTGTGAGCCATTGAAGCGATCGCATGCTAGATTGCAAAGCGCCATGAGCTGGCTGCACGCAAACAGCAGGCAGGCAAGATCTGCAGGGCTGTCGCCACCAGTCAAACACTGTAGCCAGGCAGGGCTCGGAGGAGCCAGGTCTCAGCTGTGCTGAAGCGCCAAGAGGCCATGCTAAGCACAGCAGCCCATAGCTGCCACGTGCTGACCCCCGCTCAGTATCCTCTGGGCACAGCATGGGAGCAGCCCCATGATCAGCTCCCCTGCTGCGAGTCATATGCTTGAAATTAAGCGTATTCTTACCTGCTTTGCTGGTTTGCAGCCAGATTACTCCACTCCAAACCCATAAAGAGGAGGAAAGGGTGGGGTTAGGCTGATTCACAAATGGGTCCTTGTGGTGCATGGAGGCAATGCTGAGAAAATAGTCTCGTCCCCAAGCACAGGCACTAGTGTGGTCCAGAATCCTGCTGGGAGCCGTGCAAGCTTCCTCTGGAGCACTGACCACCAAGTTTGAAATCTAATTAAGACGTAAAAAGAGGCTGTGGAAAAAAAATCACATCCACTTCAAAGTTACCTGATGGGCAAGACATTTTGTTTGTCGTGAGCCATTAGCTCAGAAGCTGACATCTCTATCCAGCAAGCACACTCTGCTGGGAGCTGTCCCCTTGCAGCATGGCACATGTCGATCTTCGGGCAGCGCCCTGAGTGCACACGTGGCTGGCTGGCAATGATTTCCACTTGCCCACAGCATTGCTTGCAGACCCTCACTCCTGTGCGGTGCCAAGGGCTGCGGAGCATTGTACCCGGCTTGCTTGGCCCAACCTTCCTCCTCCATCCTCTGCATCCATCCACCACACCAGTGCAGCCTTGCACCGCTCGTCATTGCTGCTGCCCGATTGGCCCTGGTGAAGGTGACAGACCTCTCCTCTCCCTCTCATTGCCCTCTTGCTACATGACTGCCTCAGCACCAGTCTCCTCACTCATCCACAGCCAGAGGCCAACGAAAAGGCAGCTTGTCTTGCTTTCCCTCATCAGCCTGAGCCCACACTCCACACCGCCAACCTATTTCAGCTCAAGGAGGGAGGTCACCATGCTTCATCGTCTTGCATTACGTGGTATGTTGTGTGCTACAACAGAATTTGGGCTCCATCAAGATAAAACATAATTGTTTTCAACACTGGCATAACATTAATAGTTGCCTTCAGGAACAACCCTCTGTTTGTGAGGTTTATGCCAAAGGTTCAGGAAATCACACATCTGGTTTGCTTGATCTCATTTCTCTGGACTCACTGAGGACTAGACTGCATTTACTCTCTAGTCCATAGCGAAGGACAATTTGCTCCCAGAGATGAGCCAGGGACTGCATTATAATTCAGCCACTGCCTGACCTGCGCTTCTCCATAGTTCCATGCCCATCCCAGCCTACTGCCAGCACAGGCCAGCTCTTGGCACTCCTGGCTCTCTGGCACGCTGCCCAGCCCTAGCTCCACTGCCTGCTGTGAGAAGCAAGGCGGGAGCTGGCTTCCCTACCATGGCACTGCACCGGAGACACGGAGCGGAGGCAGAGGAGCACGGTGTAGGCGCCTGGGGCAGGAGGTGGGCTGAGGCACAGCCCTGACCTACACCGGGCGTATGTTACCTCAGCAGCTCCCGTCTCAGCAGCACTGCAGATGGGGAAGAGGGGACACGATCCCTCCCTGAGGCTGGCCCATAGCAGCTACCCCAGTGTGTGTGACCTGCGGCACCCATCGCACCCCGCACGGAGCCACAGAGGCAGCACAGGAGGTTCATGCTATCACAGGAGGGGAGGCTGACATTTCAGATGAGCAAGCTGTTACAGAAGCAGGCTCATCCTCCAAGGCTTCATTTGCAATTAATATAGGTTGCTGGGCAGAGCAGTTCTGGGACACCCAGCTGGCGCTGCCCGAAGGCAGGGAAACAGTGCCTATCAATCATAGAATCATAGAATGCTTAAGGTTGGAAGGGACCTCTAGAGATCATCTAGTCCAACCCCCCTGCACACGCAGGGTCACATCAACATGCGGCAGAGGTGGCAGCACCAAGCAGCCCCAGGGCTGCCTCAGCCAGGCAGCGCCTCCTCGAAGGGCAAGCAGTGAGCACACAGACTGGCCTGGACAACTGGAAGCCCTCTTGTCCCCAGGCACAATCCCAGAGACAGGGCAGTGGCTGTTCACAGGGATGGTGTTACAATAGCCTCGTTTCAGCTGTGCGAGCACTGCCGTTGACCCTCATCTCCATCTTTGCAACAGAACATAGCTTTTTGATGAAACATAAGTATCAGAGAGGGAAATGTTTTCATTAAAAATGAATGGTAGCAAGGACTAGAAAACTGAAATTGTTCTCTTTAAAGACAGCAACACTGCAAAAAGGAATTTTAATGAACTCTGATTTTTACTGTAACTTTGTTACAGATACATGCATGCATATGCTTTTGTGAGTGAGCTTATTTCTGCCCTAATGAGCAAGCGAAAACACAGTCTTACACTGCCTAAGGCAGAGCCAGAAGATTCCAGTTCAGTAAAAATTCTCCACTGCCCTGAAGCCTTCATCCAAAATTGTATCCAAACCTGAACTGAATTATTTCTGAAGGGGTAATTACTTCTTGATTATTTTTGCCAACCTGTAGGCTTCCATGCTCCAGGCAGAAGTAGAGCTCTCAGATGTCAAAAGAGAGAGAAAAACTGCTCTTACGGTGGCTCCAGCCCAGTTGGAAGAATGAAATACAATAAATCTTTTCTTGTGGGAGCTCCAGAGCGCTTTCCAGAGGCTGGGTGAGTTCTGATACATTGCTGATTGATAAGCTTCCAAACCAGTGACAAGGATTCTGACCTGCCCTTATTACACTGCACAAAAGAGGAAGAGAAAGCTTGGCGCTGGCGGCTTGTCTCAAAGGTCAGAGTACAGAGACCATATCTATCGCATTGCTCTTCAGCCCTCCATGGAAGATAGCTGGGAGCAGGTACAAGCCTTTCCCTCTCTCCCAGTATGTTGGCACATGGTGCAACCAGAGAGGGAATCACAGTCCATTCCACCCAGAAGATGCTTTGAGGGTGGGCAGTTGGTGGTCATCCCTTAGGCAGACCAGATAACACAAATTCAGGCTCTCCCTCCTTTCTGAGCCCCACCCATAGTAGCAAGCACTTGAGAAAAGAGAGTTGGAATTCTTCTGTATTTGACTCTGTCTTGCCTGGGCATAACAATAGCCTTATACACCACCCTGCCAATTTTCATCCCAAGCAACCTATAAACCTCCTGCATGCAAACATCCATACTGGAGCAGGCCAGCAGTCCATGTAGTCTGCTGATGATTGCTCTCTTGGTTTTGTAGCCCAGGATTTCACCTTTTGTTGCCTCGTTTCCAAGCCAGAGTCCTATCAGCACTCTCTTTTGTGCCATTCCGTATTCCTAAATCTTCTTAATCATACTCTGTTTTTGAACCTTTCGCATTCTGTGCTGGCATAACTAGTACTGAACACAGTAGGAAGAAGAAAGTTTCTATTTTCTGTGAGTTTCCGCTTGCTTGCTACTCATTTTAAAAAATCCTAACAATCAGATTTCTTAGTGTAGAGGTGATGCTAGCAAAGAATTTTCTTCCATGATTCCAGTCTTCCTGGATTTCTTATAGAGACACATTTCCTCATTTAGAGTCCATCTATATGTGCATAAGGGCAGGACATTTTTCCCCATGTGCATGGTAGAAAATGCTCTTATTAACATCAAATTTCATCATGTTGGTTTATCACCCAGTCATTCACTGCCAGTGGATCCCGTGAAAGTCATTTTTCCCTAGCAAATCTAATAAAATTGTGCATGGCTTTCTCTTTGTGGAGCAAATATTAGCAATGTTGCAGCCTTTGACCAGATGTCTTGGTTATAGTTGCTGTATTTGAGTGAAAAAATGCTGCAAGGAATGTGAATCCTCATTCATTCTCAAAAAGGAAAAAAAAAAGAAAAGAAATGAAAAGTCTGATCTTGAACATCTTTCATTCCTTTTAGTGTTTTAAATGATGGCTTCCTTCATTTCTCTTTGATTCAACAGATGCTATGTAGCATCAGGACAAGTTTGGGTAATATTTCATACTAAATCACCATGCATTGGTTGTATTGGATTTATTTCCATAGGGTTCCTCCAACCACAAGGGTTCCATATATTTTATATTGCTCAGTATATCAAAGCCTAGTGGCAGGATGTGAAGTTTCTGTCTGTGTATGCGCATGGGTGCGAGACTGTTTCTAGGATAAGAAAATTTTAAGAGGGAGTCATAGCACATATTGGTGTGTAATGTGAGACCAAAGGTTTCCATTTCACACATCAGCCCCATAATCTCAAAGGCTGTGGGAAGGAACCACAAAATGGTACTGTCATGATATACCAGTGCACATGCAAGCCTGGGTAAGAGAAAGGAAGACTCCAGTGCTGACTATAACACAGGTACCACTATCAACCAGGACATAAAGGAGCTGCCATGGGCTTTTGGGACAAGAATAAAGTCAGTGGGCATTTTAAGACTGTCAAGGCCAAGGAGAAAGCTCAGAGGAGAGACATTGGTGTTGTTCACTAAGTGAGTCAATCTCAGTAGGAAGATACTAATTTGGGTTTTACTTTGGGTTCCTTATGCTTGGGTGAGAATTGGGTGAAGCTTCACAGATGATTCAGCCTGGATAGAAAATGATAATAGTGAGTAATCAGTAGGAATTATTGCTATTACTAACCCTGAAACAGGCAGAAGCTACAAGAACCTACATCACCACCTTGCAGATATTAAACCTTAAAAGTTTGATATGCTATGAATAGTGGGTGTGTGGGTAAGCAAGAATTCAACTAACAGAAAATCATAGGAAATTGAAGCATGCAGCTCAGATCAGAAAATGACAACAATTTGTGGTTTCCAGTTCATGGTGATGTATTCCAGTGGCATTTAAATATTTTGTTGTGTTGTCTTCACACATTTCATGAGTTACTGATTTTTTTTTCCTCAGGCTAAGCAGTTATTCTTTTCAAGTTCCTTCTTATTTCCAAATCATTTGAAGACCTATCTTCTCAAAACAGTTCATATCTGTAAAAGTGATGCCTAATTAGTTCATATTTTTCCTGATTACTGAGCATCTCAATATCCATTTTTAAAAGCATTCTTCCTTTTAAATTTAGGGAAGCATAATGATATGATATCATATGAGCTTTTCCCATATTCATAATTCATTTTATTTAGAAAGAGCTTAACTCCTCAAAATGAAGTAGTGGGTGAGTGAGTATTCACATGGAATAGATAAACAGGTAGAAAGAAAACATGATAAAAAATAATATTTTAATCAGGTCTTTTCTTTTTCTCTCAAAGGGTATTAAAATGAATACACAGAGTCAGCATATGGCTTTGTTTCCTCATAGTTGCACAGACTGTGTTATATCAGGTGGCCTTCTGTAGAAAATATGGT
This sequence comes from Tinamus guttatus, assembly GCF_000705375.1. The sequence continues at coordinate 41,157 of NW_010589210.1, read as the reverse complement.
TTCTTTATTTATCATGTAGACCTTCTTAGGCAGTGAGCGAAACCTGAGTAAGTTCTGGAGACACAACTTGGGATTTTCTCCCCCTCTGTTTTTACTGAAGTTGAGTTGAGCAGGAGAGACTGGAGGCTGTAGAGAGAAATACATCATAGGAGAAGATGGTGAGGAGAGAGGATGGGTTGCAAAATCAACACCTGAAGGAGTTTAGGCCAGGCTGCCCAAATCTTGAGACTACAGGGGCAGATTCCACAAACAGGCTCTGATTTCAGCCACATTCTTTTTGATTAGAAGTGTGCAGAAAATGGTTTTAATTTAGCAACACCTCTTTGGCCAAGTTTTAACTTGGGTGGCTTGGATCAGGGAATAATTTTTTTTACTAAAACCATGTTGCTTGGGTGAATGTTTCAGATAAACGACTGGTTTGGGCTCATTTTCATGTATAGCCACAGGCTCATGCTCTCTCCCCCCCTCTCTCTCTGATTCCCTTTTGCGGCTCCCTCTGTACTAGCCTGTGGCCGCTAAAAGAACATTTCATTGTTAGAAAACCAAGGAATCAGGTTTATTTACTGGGAGTGACCTAGTTAGAGCAGAAGTTTGGTGGGGGAACACATCTAATATAGTTTATCATTTTGAATAAGCACTGAAACAACTGCTAGCCATCTACTGTATACTTCACTCCTTGGATCAACAAAGGAGCCCTGCCAAACGTCAGATTATATATTCCACAGCTGAAATGTTTGCATAACTTTTCAGTGGCTACCATTTAAAGAAAGAAAACCACTGATGGGCCTTTTCTTAATATGTTCCCCTAAGTTGATATGTTCACAGTGTACTGCCAGCAATCATTTTGTACTTGGAAGGCATATCTTTGCTGTGGCTGCTGTGCCAGCTAGCAAGATGGGACTAGTCTCTCATATTTTCACAATATCTCGGCATTTCATCGGAGGAACTTCAGCACGTTCACAGGCAGTGCTCAGGAGCCCTGAGCCCACCTAATGCACAGCATGGCTTTGGAATGGGAAAAGGTTTGCTTGCTAAAGTTCCAATCGTGTTATCAATAATGACATCTAGAAAACGCTCATTTGTCCATTTTGGTTGGTTGCCCAGTGACTCAAAAGAAATTGTCTGGCATTTCTCTTTGGAAGAAAGGAAAACATGACTACATCCAAATTCAACATTGGCTATTGCAGCACTCCTACCACTGTCCAGATTTTGTCTTTAGTAAAGAATTACTCAAGAATTAGATATTCTTTTCTAAGTAGTAAGTATTCAAATAAGCCTTCCTAATCCACGGCTATAGAATATAACTTTCAATATAGCAGTAGGGAGTCACTTTTCTCCCTTTGAACACTGAGATTTTCAAGCTACTCTGTTTTGTTGTTGTTGTTGTTTGTTTGTTTGTTTTTTGCAGCAGTCACCTCCCTGTCTTGCTCAAATTATGGCTCAGCTGAATCCATGCAGTCCATGTACCTTCCCCTTGCAGCAGATTAGTGCTTGGGCAGCCAGGACCACTATCCCCTTGTCGATGTTGAGCTGAGTTTTGCACATCAGAGAAGGGCATTTTCTGGTTTTGCTGAAAACCAAAGCTAATGAATATTCTCCCTGAAATGACAGACTGTATGCCAAATGAGAATTCTGAAGCACTCCCTCTAATTAGATAATGCTTTACAATCAGTGAAACAAATGACTTCAGAAAGATAATTAGCATTCTGTTTAACTGCTTTTGATGGCCCTGTAAGAGGGTAGAGCAAGACCTTTGAAGTTCTTCCATAGCTGAGACTAAAAGCATGTGTATTGGGCTACATTTGAAGAATTCGTAAAGAAGACTTTTTCACTTCCATTTTTCATCTGTGCTATAAAAGAAAGCAGGTTTGGGAGTTGGAGCAAACAAGCAGTTTCTTCTTGACACTTCCTTAGAAAACTGTCCTCTTTCAAAATGCCAACCACCTCCTATCATTCAGAGACAAAGATGATCCTGTCATGTAAGTTAGGTATAATGAGCAATGAGGAAACACACACTGGCAAAAGGATGAATGGTTCAGTAAGAGGCAATATGAGATTTTTTTTAGCACCTGTTAAAACTTCCTTGAAGTTTTGCTACATGCTGCTGAAGAGTGGTCACATTCCATCCCAAAATACCTAAAGGATTTCTGATAGCGGATGTAGTTGTTCATGCATATGCATTATAAAACACTCCTAAGAAATGAAAGACTGTCATATAAATGGAAGGTATTACTTATGTCTGCTGATACAATATTTGAAGCTAGTCTTGCTTGGAGCAAGAGGTTGGACAACATGACTCCCAAAATTCACTTTTAACTTAAATTTTTCTTAAATCTTTCTTTCTGGGAAAGTCAGCATGCAGTATGAAGAGTTTTAACTATTGACTAGACTCTTTATTTGAATGAAACCCTCCATTCTGACCTGGGTACAAATCACAGTGGCAAGGTACCCTTGCTGAGAACAGTAACTACTTCTCTCTAGATAAGGAGCCATGCCCCAGGAGCCCTGGGTAACAGGAAGGGGAAGTCAGATTCATTCATGGTCTTTTCAAGCTAAAACACCAGAGTTGTGGCAATTAAGAAGTTAGCTGGATACTATATGTAGGTTCTCAAGTGCCTTAGAGGCAGGAATGACAAAGTCAAAAATCAGTTAAAAAATCAGTTAGTTAGTTAGGCTCTCAGAGGCTAGATTTTTCAAAGGTGTTTGAAACTGCTGACACTAGCGAGTTACAGAAAAAAGTACTCTCTGTTCCAGCTTGAATATTTCCATATTCACAAGTCTAAATCTATATGAAAATTTAAATTTATAGATTTTAAAAATATGTATTATATATATACTATATATATATACTATGAGTAGATTCTTACAGGAATTAGCTGATGAACTTACTGAACCATTTTCATGAATTTTAGAAAGTCAGGGTTCATATGTCTTCACCATTTCATCATACTCAGGCATCCATGGGCCAGATGCTGCCATCCTGGCTAACATTGAGTCATCTGTCACTTCGAGTGTGGTCTTACCAAAAATGAGAGGAAAGGCAGTGAAATTAGCAGCTTTTTTTTCACTAAGGAGTTCACACAGTGACTGCTGAAAAAGTGAAAATTGTTTTCCGGGCTAAAAAATTCTTGAAGATGTATATGGCCTCCTGATGACTAGCCTAGCAAAAAGCAGGCTGAGGGAGCCCTCAGTTATATGATGGGCAGATTTTCAGGTTGACCTGGCACAGGAAGCTGGAAGTCAAGAAGAAACAAAACGCGCAGTGACAAGGCAAGACCAGACAGGAAGGAGAAAGTGAGAGAACACAGTGGTTTCCTGGCCTTCCCACACAGCTATTACCTTCTGGGGTGAAAAGGAAACAGAGGAATGGGGTTGTGTGGCGGCAATGTTGGCTCTTTTGGTGTCTCAGGCACTGTCTGTAGGCTAAGTGCAAGCAGTTCAGACTGCTGCTTTGCATAGTTTGTGCACCGCTGCCTCAGCCACCTGTGTTGTGCCAGGGCAGTGTGGGACAGGCTGTGTGGGGCTGCTGCTCCGTGGAGGCTGGGGCTGGGCAGGGAAGCTCAGGAGGGGCCTGGCCAGCAGGCTGCCCAGCAGAAATCATGTCTGGGGGCCAGAGCTGGTGACCTGAGCTAAAGCCTGCCAAAGCCTGGAGACTGCTAAAGCAGATGATTGGCCTCAAGATGCCAGTCTGAGCATAGTCATGTGGAAGAGCTTGACCTGGGCCAAGGAGTAATTAAGGTCTGAGAGCTCCTCTAATTGCTAACAAGGGCTGGGCATGGCTGCACAGTTCATATGAATTTCTTCATTAATTTCCACTGAATCTCTCTAGTAAGAGGCCTTTGAACGTCTCCATGGGCAGCCTGCTCCAGCATCAATTGCTCTAGTCACGCATCTTCCTGAAAGCAGCAAGAGTCCTTGGCTGAGGCAATTGCAGTTTGCTGTCTTTGGGTAAAAGTGAACTGTATCCCTTGACCTGAGCTATTGAAGGTATAAATATGAAGCATTTTCTGTGACAGGTCCTGAATCAACTGAACTCTCTCAGTTCCTTCTTTTCCTCATCTGGAGCTCTCTCCTTATGCTGTGGTTGTCAATGTTATGTTGAAATTCCTGTATTCTGGAGACCCTCCCTGCCACTCCATTCACTACTTGGTCTGGTGCAAAGTGGTAACTTGCATCCCAGCATCACCCAGTGAAATCAGACTGCAGAGTGTCAGTATTTTTCTCTCTCTGCACTCTGCTTCAGCATAGCCAGCTCTGAGCAGGAAGGCATTATGAGGCAGTTTCCAATGTACTGTGTAGAGGGCAGAGGAAGACCTTTTCTGATGGGAATTACCACTGAATCTGTCCAGAACATGACAGGCAAAACAGGACATTTGCAACTGCACATGAAATTTTCCTTCCTACCCCAAGCCATGGCGTCAGCATGGACTGCAAATACCCAGAGCTGTGCTCATCCACCCTTCTGCATGTACTGACTGACTGGTTACATCTCGAGCACAGCGCTACATGCCTGACCCCTGCACCGCTCATCATCCTGCCGCACATGACAAGGCTTCTTTCTGGCCCAGACAAGACAGCTTGCAGCATTGCAAGGATATTCTTGCTATGAGCATGTCTGAGCCCTCTCATTTTCTTGCCTGATCCAAGCAGCCAGGTGGGACTGACTAGACTTATTCTCCAAGTAACGCCTCCATGCTATCTATCATGCTCCACCAGAAGCAGCCTGCTTCAGACACCACTGATTAGTATCATTTCTCTTATTCTGAGTTTTGCCATGACATTATGCCTCTTCCTGGTGTGTCAGGTGGGAAGTGAGTAAGAAAGGACGGAGGTGGCTTCCAGCTATCCCTCAGCCTTCTGCAACTACAGGCATTCATCTAAATTTTATTTTCCTGAACTCAGATTTCTCAATGGTGCCAACTTTTCTTGAAGATGAGGTGTAACTTTGAGAAGTAAAATATCATTCCTAATATATTTTCCAAGTCAGTGACACGAGTCATGGATTGCTAACCATTTCTTCAGTGCTATGATGTTGGCCATTCTTGATTAATATGATCAAAACATCAGCTCAAGTCCCATACATCACTTCCATTGAATTAGTACAAAATAGCATCACTGAAAAAGCAATCTATTTCAGAAGAATTCAGCACTTATTCAGCTGTTCTAAGTCTGCTGGGATGTGTAGCAAAGTTCTGCATGTGCTGCTCTTTGGCTATTCCACATAATTTGCCCAAATGTAGTCAATATTCATATTTTATTTTATTTTATTTGTTTATTAGAAGCACTCAGTTTCTTTTTTTTCAGAATAGGTGTCAGGCTTGGTTGTCATTCTTTTCCTGCAGTTCCTTTGCAGTCCTTCTCAAAGATAAACATCATCATAGAACTGAAGGAATACTTGAAAAGTTCTGCAAATTTCAGCCTCAGTAAAACAAAATTAGTTTCATCTACATTTGTTGAATTTGCTTCCTAGAAATGTTCTAGTAAATACTAGCAGTACATTATTAAAGCGAAGTGAATTTGAAATAATTCTGATAGAACTTTCAGTAAAGTTAATTAAAAGCTCATAATTGTGCCTGTTTGCAATCAAAATCTTATTTTAGGAATTAACCATATACAGCAAGACAACAGAAACATTTCTATGTATTATTTTTGTGCCTAGCTAAGCATTACTAATATACTTCAAATGTCAAATACTTGGAACAAGCAATTCACAGTCAACAAGTCAAAGATTTTTATAGAACCTGATTTCTTCTACAGCTACTTCTGAATAGGAAATGCATTCAGGAAAATCACAGCCATGAAAAATAGGTAAAAATGGAATACATTGCTGGTGTTATCCAATTCGTTAAAATCCACACAATTGTGTATTTTGTGATGCATGCAGAAAGCACAAATGGTACCTCTAAAACAGAAGTGAGGTATTTTTACTGTTTCACAGGCGTCTTCCTGCATTGCAGTAATCATTTTTGGGATGCTGAGAGCATATTACTACTATTTGTCTGCTCCAATTTCCTTTTCCTTAGGCATAGGAACCAAACTTTTACTCTGCAAATGTCCCACCTCCACAACAGCAGCATGGCTGGAGGACTGTCCAGCCCCGTGCTCTTCTTCTGCCCCTTCTCTCCATCCTGGTAAAGCTGCAGCGAGGGGGCTGGAACGACTGGCCACCTCTGTGCTTGTGTCCTGCTGCTTGCAGGTGGGTGGGCGGCCAGGCTGCCTGCAGTCTGTGCACACGGGAGCCGTGCAGAGCCTGTTGCCAGGCCCGGCAGGGGCTGGGAGCAGATGGTGCCAGGTTCCTGCAAGCTCCCTTTTCTGTGGCGTCTCAGCCTGCCCAGGGCAGGCAGCTCTCAAGAGCCGGCATTGCTTGTTGGCAGTGGCATCTGCAAAACAGCCCAGGATGTGATCATTTTGTGTCTGCTGCAGCCTTGCCTTTCCTTGGTTGCCCATGAGGTTTGCCCATGGAATTTTAGTTTCAAAAATAAGGAAGTGCAGATCCTGCTTGCTGGATACAAACACTCTGCCATACGGGTTGGAGAAAGCCTGCTGTGACATGGGAACACAATGTGTGCCACCTCCAGCCCCAGGAGCAGGGAGACATGGAAGCAGTCCCCAGGGATGTGTGCTAACTGTGCCCAGGCCAAGCCTCCTTATAAGACAGCAGGGATATACCCGTGGAAAAATGTGTCTACCTCCAGGCTGGGTTCCTCGTGGATGCCCGGCCAATAGCCGGCATGCTGCTGCCCCCAGCTCTCATTACCCAGAGTTCAGGAGAGGAGAAGGAAGGAAAACCTGGAAGCCTCCAGAGCACGTGAGGGAACAGGGAAGGGCAGTTTGCCCTTTGTGATAGCATGAGGGAATCCATCCGTCAGGAGTACTGATCATGGAGTCAGCAGGATTTGGTACCTGCTGGAAGTTAAGCAGGTGCTTATATGCAGGGCTGGATTAGCACTAGCTCTTTGTGTGGCTGAGCACCAGCTAATGACTCTTGTGATGGTGCTAAAGAAAAGCAGATATAAGAACAGGGTCAGGTAAACTTCTGGGCATCCACAAAAACATTTGCAAAAACCCAATACCTCAAGACAATTGTATATATTTTTTGAATGAATATGTATTTGAGAGTGGGGGTTAAAAAAAAAAAAAAAGACATAGTTAAGCTTCAAAGTCCAACACACAGAGGAACAGCATAGCTAATGCTTGTGCTCAGTCTTCCTGGTAGCTACAAATACCCTTGGCTCTTCATAGTCTTTGCTTTACATGCATGCATGCATACACATACACGCACATAAATATATATATAAATATACCCTTCACATTATTGGCATGAAGTTAATCCTGCATGTTTGTGTGGGAGTAGGTCAGAGGAGTGAGAGAACAAGCTTCCTGCTCCAGTGGCCCCTCCAGGAGAATCTGCCCCGGGAATGCAATGGGAAGGCGGGATGCAGTGCCCTCCTCACTCCCTCGCTGCAGGTGAGCATATGAGTCACCCCAGCATGGAGCTCTGTGCCTCCGGTGGGCATCTGCACAGCAGGTGCCTCAAATGTCTTTTTGTTACATTTTTAACATTATGTGTCCCGGTTGTGGCTTAAAAACAACCAAGCGATCATTATTCTCAGTGCAAGAAGTGCATTTCATTTGCATAGCTCTGATGGGATTAAAGGAGGCATTAGAGTAATTAAGGCCACTGGGGTTTGCCATTTGCTTAATCCCTAAATCCAGCTCTGCTCCAACATTATTCAGTAATATCACGGGGCAAAAGGTCACTGCAACAATATCTGCCTGTTTAACCTTTCATCATAAAGCGATAAACAGTTTTTGGCAGTGAAAAGGAATAAAGGGAGGATACTTTGTGTGCCCAGCAAGGTCCCAAATCAGCGACACCACCTCACGTGCGGACAAGGGAGGTGGGCAGAGGCAACCCCTGGGTAGCAGATGGCACACGGGAGATGTAGCAGCCATCAAGAGCTCTGTCTCCACTGATATGCAGCACAGGAAGGTTATCACATGTTACAGTTGAGAGCATCTCCTGGATGTGACAGTGGCAGACCTGGACTGACATGCATGGTTTGTCACAAGCGGTTTTTACACTTTGCACTGGTAATATGAAAGTGATGAAGTCTAACAAAAGTCCTTGTGATGCCATGCAGTCTTCCTCTCACCTTTCTGACACGGGCTTTCCAAAAAATAAGCAAGTGGCTTTCTGCCTTCAACATTCTAGGTTTGCTAAAATCAAAACCATTTAACTCCAGGGAATATGAGAAATGAATATATGTGAAATTTTAAGTTTCACATGCTTGTAGTATTGCTATTCGAAGAAAACAAAAGTAAAACGGAAAACAAATGCCTATGACCATGAGTGCCAGCGAAAATCTGTTTTATAGATGACATTTACATTATTTTCTACACAGGCTTCACAAGACACTTTTCCTCAGATATCATCTGAATCCAAAGCAAAACATGTCTTATGTTCTTATGCTTTTTTTCTTTTCTTTTTTTTTTTCTTCTAGATGGGAAGATTTATGATACTTTTTATGCACAAGAGTTTATACAGTTTTGAAAAAAAAAGTTTAAAATCCTAAATGATTCCTCTGTTAAAACGATAACAATAAATGCACAGGCAACACTCAGAAGATATTGTATTGTTGAATATGTGTTCCTCTAAGTAAGCTTGTAGCAGTTATTACTTTTAATTAAATGTACGTGCATTTGATTCTGCTGAAGGCCTTAACTTCCAAGGCTGCATTGCTATCTGTAACCCAGAGCTGCTCTGATTCAATTGCAAGATAATTAAAAAAACCCAGAATGCTAAAACAGAATTATGCTCATTGAAACTGCTCTGGGGACCCAAAAGCATGTATATTTTCCATTTCACAAATTCAGCTAGCTCCAAGGCAAATGGACAGATTGTATCGGGTGTATTTTTTTCTATTAATTAACATCACTTTGGGCCAATTCACTGTAAGTTATGTCACTTTGAAGGAATCCTTTAGTGGCACTCCAGTGCACCATGCCAGAGGAATAGGTGTGTTGCCAGACAAAAATAAGCCTTGCCGAACCCTTGGCCAGGTAAATGGTTCATAACAATACTTTAGTGATGATCTTGTCACTATTTTGTACTTGACCCATCATGTTTCTGAGGTTGGCCAGTGCAAATCTCCAAGCAAAATAAAAGGAGCTAAAGGATAAAGAAAAAAAAAACAGATTTGAAACTGAGTGGAATAATTGAAGTAGTTTGAGCTCTGCTACGGACAAAGGAATAGTGGATTCAGAACATAGGGAAGTAACTGAAGCAGCTTGAGCTGTGCTAAATGCTGTCAAAGAGTTGTCAGGTTGTCTCAGAACAGCTTTGGTGACACACCTGTCCCTGGCTGTGACCCATATGTTGCTCCAGGCCTGTATCTTACGGAGTTGAAAATGGTCTCACAGTAGTGTGGCAATATGTACAAGTGGGAATTAAAACACAAGCAACACATTTCTTTGTGTGCCATAGATAAACAAGAATTAGAAGGAGGTATTTTCCTCGGAGCTCTGGGGCACGATGAACACGCTGTGCGTGTTCCTACGCTCCTTCTCCTCCCTCCCCAGCACCCTGCTGCAAGGCTGATTTCAGGAGAAGCCCCACGAGCAGAAAATGGTTCTGCCTGCCTGTTCCAGGCAGCATTAGCCAGAAAAGAACAACTCAAGCCATCCCTGTGCTGCATCAAGTTGTAGGCAGACCAGCACAGCAAGAGCAGAAAACTGAGCCGATCTGATGTATGATGCAACAAGCGCTGAGCCGCCCCGCTGATGTACAGGTTGTGCTGGTGTTTTATTCACTAGCACAAGCCAAAGGGGTAATCCAGCCCTGAAGAAAGAGCCCTGGGAGCAGTGCTGCCGTGTGCATGGGCTGCTAGTTAGCTCGCTGTTCCTACGGCAGGGTTCGAGTGAGCGAGCACCGCTGCTTCTGAGTGTGCTCACGTGCTCTGCCCATGCTCTCCTCCTCCCAGAGCCTTTCTGCTGAGGCACCCAAGGCCTGGGGAGCTAAATTAATTTCCAGAGGTAAACACAGGCTGAATCTGTGAATAGCTGCAGAGGCCCTGGAGCGCCTGGCCCCTGGCAGTGACGTCCGAGGGCGCAGGTGGCTCTGGCCAAGGGTGCTCAGGGTGCAGGCGTGCTGTGCTACACTGGCGTGGCAAGGCTGCATCATCCCAACCACACAATTGCAACATTTTCTCCACCTAACAAGCCAGAGAGACAGGTATTTGGGGATTAGCTTATTTTTCTAAAGAAATCTTCCGAGTGAAGGAAGAAGAAAAAGGAATGTGCAGAATGTCCAAAAGGATGCAACTCACAAATACAAAATAAACAAAGGTAGAGCAGCATGTTGTGCAGCAGGGAATGTCTGAATATTTTTCTTAATCAAGGAGAGATCAACACCACTTTTTGGCCCCTGGCTGTTCCCGGCATTGCTAGAAGAGTAGCTGGGAACTCTGTTTTAAGTAAACAGCATCTGCAATTTCCATGGGCTGTCTGAAAGTGCTGACTAGCTGGTAAAGAGATTAGCACTGTCTGACTTCTCTGCTAATAACCAATTCATTACCTAGGCTTGGTAGTGCCTTGGTAATTGTCAGTTATAAACGCTGACATTCTTGAATATAGTTCCTCAGAAGTAAATAATATCTATTTGTAGGGCACTGTGGCCATTGTTTTGATCTTGCAAGTTCAAGTGAGTTTTCTGAACGCTTATCTCACTGTGAAAAGAAAACGGGGTTTAAATCAAAACAAGTCTCACCTTAGATGACATATCCGTTTCACTGCTTGGTGTGTCATTATAATCATCTCTCTTAAAAGGGCATTCTTCAAACTGTGCAGTTGAAATATAAGGAACTATCTTGACTGAGTTGGCCTGGACTTGTTAAAGCTGCCCCATATTGGTTCTCTTCTTGTGGAAAACACAAAGCAACTCTTCTGAGTGGTGAAGAGAGACTTCTAAGCAGTTGTGAGCAGGTCCATGACCAGAAAAAAAAAAGATGCAAAATTTTAGATAATTCCAGATTTAAAAATCAAATGCGGAAATAATACAGTTATGTTCTGTCTATGATTCGTTTATATAGACAATATACTGACTAAAGGGAAGCCTTTGTTGAAATTCTCATTAAGTTTATTCATTCCATTGTCTTTTAAAATACTCTAGGAAAACTGTGCTCATGAAAATCATAAGCTTGTGACTGCTTTTGATTGAAAATATCAAATATCAGAGATGTGTTTTTATTCTGCATTCCCCGATTTTAATTTCTTTTTGCCTTATAGTACATCTCTGCTGAACAGATGGCAGCTTGCTCCTGACAATGATGCTTTATTGGTCTTGGCAGGATGATGATGGTTCAATCAGCCATTAATCCTGTGGCAGATAATGGCTGAAAGCACCAGATCAGGTCACTCTTGTTGACCAGATGATTGTGCAAAGCTGTATGCTTTTTTTTCACTGATTCCTTTGATAGATTTTTAATTTGAATATGCAACATTCAAATGTCTCTCATTTTGAGCCTCATCACACATATTCACCCTGTTCTCAGAGGATCCTCACATCCCTTGAAAAAGTCTTTGCGTGGAAAATAAAAATTGCTCTCAAAATGCATTGTTGCTGGGCCTGCAGTTTGCCCCACACTGCATTGGCAGCCCTTGGTCATCGGTGCCCTGCACCCTCTGCTCCCTCCCATTTTCCCATGTGGGCACCAGCTGCAAGGAAAGCGGATTTCCAAGAGCCAGGTACCAAGACCTGGTCAAGGAGGCATCTTGCCTTCTTTTGATTGACTCTGCGTTTCTTTTGAAGCTCCTGCAGGCTCCTGAGCAACCATTTCAGAGGCCTTAGGTTGACTAGAAATGGGAAGATAAAATCTGTGAACAGCACTCAACTGGAAACACACGCCAGGTCTCTCTGCTGTGCATCCAACTTTGAAATATCCTGTTTTCCTGAACACCATAATTTCAAGCAATTTCTTTATGAGGAAAAAAAAGAAATTAGTGAGAAGAGCAGCCCTTTGATCAACACTGCTATTTTACTTCTTATCTAAATGAGGAAAATGCTCAATAATTTTATATGCCTCATTTCTATGCCAACTACTTGCATTTTACCTTTTTTTTCCCATGATTATCTGGACATTGAACAATCTGTCTCTCTAATGAATATAGACAGTGGCAGTAGGTGGGGAGTTGCTTATTTGCATCTTTTGCACTTGCATTTGAAATTCATGACCAGCTTATGTTATGCTGAAAGCCTCCTGGAAGGCAGTTGAAGCGTTTGTGAGCCCACACTTCCACAGCCTGATGAATATTGCACGCAGGTCCGAAACATCAAGTTATTATTCAGCCCTTACCCTGGCAAAACACTCCCTGCAGCCAGCAGCAGGGAAGGAGCTCGGGTCTGCGAGGAGAGCCTCTCAGGCCTAGCCATTGCCTCCCTGCAGCAGCAGCCGTGGCTTCCACAGCTGATCGAGAAATTCCCAGATGTAGCAACTGCCTTGAAGTACTCCGAGAAATGCACACGCAAAGAAACTGGGGAATGGGATTTTTAAACGCATTCGGGAGTCACCTAAGACTGCTCCTGTTTAAGTCAAAGGCTGGGGCTTACCGGCAGGCTCAACGCCAGTAGAGGTAATCCCGACGCATTCAGAAATCTGCCCTGCTTGAGCAAGGGTGGCTTAGCAGGCCTGCTGAATCACTTTCCTGGTTTTAGCCTGGTCCCACAGACTTCTGTCAACACCTGTGAAAATAGCAAAAAGATAACATGAAATAAAAAGCAAAACAAGGAAGCGGCAGCATTTAGTTGTGCATAGAAAATATTAACATCCTTCTCCATGCATTGGAGAAGAGAGGTGAGGAGCCTGGAATGGCAAAGTTTAGGTCTCAACAGGGATATTCCCAAAGTTACAGTCTATTTGCAGCCCAAGTTTTGGCATATGTTTATTTTCTTTCTTTTTTTAATATACCTCACCATGTGAAACACCCACCCTAGTCAAGGACCTGCCTACATAGAGTCAAGGACAGATTTTTCTCCAAACACTTTTTGGCATAAGCCTCTGTAACATGTGTGACTTGGCCAGTAAAGCCCTCAACCGGGTCCAACATCCATGCCCAGGAGAGACATCGCAGGATGCAGCCTCCAGACAGCCTGTGGGGGTCACCCCTGGACAGACGGCGCAGTGCTGGGGAGAGGGCTGCCCGCTCAAAGGCCAAAGCCAGCAACACGAAAGCAGCCCCCATGGGTGTTTATGGAAAAAAATGCACCCCCCCCTGCCCTGCCTCAAGACTGAGGGTCCATCTTATTTGATGCGTTTGCAAATAAATCTGTATTTCCAACGAGACTGCTTCCTCTGAGGCCCTATTAGACACTATTCCTGGTGCCTGGGCTTCCTGTGTTTGAAAGATCTGGATGCTGTTTGTCATTTTGCCATATCTAAATACCCTAACCTCAGCAGTGGTTCAGCTACAGCTACATGAAACAAATGTAAGCGATAACAAATGTACTTACAGTAACAAATTTGCAGAGAGATGACCAGAATAAATCAAAAGGGACAAGCAGTCTTTGCGGAAGCCAGAAACCTTCCATAAAAACAGCATTTCAATGTTTAGGAAAAAAATGGAACAAACTATAGGGAAATATTTTCATTCCATATCTTCAGATTTTTTTAGTAGCTGCCCTAAACCTCCTTAATGAAAGAAAGCATATATCAAAAAATAAGCAAAGTATATATGTTTATAAACACAGCTGCTATCTAAGGGTAGTTTTCACAGACTTGTTGTATGTCATGGGTTGACTTTTCTATATGTATTATATTCTCCTTCCTGATTCCGAGCTAGCCTTGATATTGTAAACACTCTGCACATGTTGGGTTATATATTTCAGCATGATGAACAGGTGGAGTATCAAATCAATTTTTCTTCCTAGGAATTTCCCTGCCATTCTACAAAGAGTTTTCCATAAGGCTTTTCAAAAGAGACATATTAAAAAGATAGACCTGACTGAATTGCAAATTCCCTGCAAACCTTCCAGTTCATCACCTGCAATCCCCACAGTGTTTCTGTGGAGAGCTGGTGAGCAGCTCCAATAAGAGTTCAGAACTGGACTGCTTACACATGTGGGTGCATCTAACACCCATGGAGGTCAACAGGTCACTGGAAATTTTCAGTTACTAAATATCTGTGGAGTAGTTAGGGACGTAAGTAACGTTATCCCAGATATCTGATAGGTTTCAGTGCTGTTAGCCAAAAGTTCACACTGTACAGCAGAAGATACAAGTACCACATGGCACATCATTACCTAGATTAAGTTGGGAATATAGTAGGGCAAACCTAAATCTTTCACTTGGATGAAAAAACATCCTGTGACATGTTCACCAATGTGATCTATGATTATTTATAAATCATTCGCAGACCAAGAACAATTCCCTGCTGGAATTCATGACTGGTTTGGCATAGAAGTGAAATTCAAAGATTTCACAATCTGTTTACAAACAATCTGTAAAGAGTAAAAAGGGCCAAAGTAATGTGTGCATATTAGTTCACAATTAATTGCACATGCATAAATAGTTTCAAGTTTAGTTTTGAAACAAATGACAATCTTAAAGACTAGAATTCTCTTCCACTTGCTTTTCCACTAAATTAGTTATGTTGACAAGGACCAAGTAAGTTGAAAATATTTAAATGTCATTGCATAAAATAATCAATGAATAAAATATGCTTACATGGAAAAATGCTTTCATGTTTCACTCCTATTCAGTTATTTTTGTCACACATAAATAAAATAATGAAATCCCAGCTCTGCTGAGGTGATTGTGGGTCAGATTTCACAATGAAGACTAAATACAGCCATTAGATATTGGCATTATGAACTCTCTAGTCTTCATATTGTTTAATTATTATGATTTTGCACTATATGTCTTTTCTATGTTGGGTGAGTGTGCTTATTTTGTCCAGGTCTTTCAAACAAATCAGTAAGATGGGAGTAAAGTTAAATTAACAGATGCAGTTCATCACAAGTTTAAGAGCACTTAGTATCATGACCAGAAATTAATGTTTTTAAAAATGTGCCAGGAGTATAATGCAGGAGGTATGTATAGAAAAAAAATATATTTATATATTTTTTCTAAAGTGGAATGTGCTGAAACTTGGATGTGCACAAGTTGTCAATGTATTTCTCCAGACAGTCCATGCTTTTGCTTCCCACCTTGGGCAGCTACTTATCAAGAGGGACAGAGTTCTTTTTCTTATAAGATCAGTTAAACTGATCAGTTAAACTATTCTGTCAAGTATTAAGTGTCAAGTATTAGAAATGTCACTAGAAGCCCAAGGAAGTTCCTTTCCTTGTTTGTCCTTGTTCTGTCTTTTCCAAATATATGGAGTTATATGAGGTGGTCTTTATTCCAGACAGGCATTGCTGAGCAACAGCTTTCCAGGTTTCATCATACTTGTACCATATAAGTCACCTCACCTAATGTTTTCAGGTAAACCAATTGACCTAATTTGCTGCCTATAAGTGTAACACATACTCTTATTTAAATGTCTGAATCTCTGCACTCACGTAAGACTTGAGGGAAATGTCAAAAACCTTTGAGGAAGAGCAGCTGTCAAAAGGAGGATGGGAAAGTTAAAAATGAAGAATGGCCCTTTCCTCCCCAAAACAGGCCCTTTCCCCACCACCACCCTATCTTGGCACCAGCCCTGCGAAGAGGCACTGTGTCTTCTCTGCTTTGCAGAAGACATTATGTCCTTGAGACACATATGTGTCCAAAGTCAACAGTCCCCTTCCCATGACTGCCTTGTGTTCACAAAATAGGGCACAACAGCCATAATCTGGGCACTGTGAGTGGGACCTCACTTGCCAAAAATTGAAATTTTTGGAGTCTCTTTACACCACGCCTGACTGCCTGGCCAAGGGCTACATTAGAAATCAGCCTCAAAGATTGCAATCAAAGTCCATTGAGGAAAATATTTAAGCCTTCTGTGAGGCTGAAGGATGAAACAGGTGGCCTAGACCTGACAAATGCAGATAACAATGCAGGTCCCACCAACTGTTATTGCTACCTTTATTTGTGTTACACGGGGCCAAAAAAAAGTCATGAAAAAAAGTCTCATCTTACCAGTCATCTTGGTCTTAAAATTGTAATAATATATTTTTAATATTTTCTGAGAATAAATGCTTTTTCAGAAAATATTTTCTTACTGAATTTGTAAAGGTTCCATGTCACCCATATAGGAATGCTGAAGAACAGTGAAATTTCTGTTTTCGTAGCCTGGGTTCTCAGAAGCAAGTTTGCAGCTAGTAGCCCTTGCTTTTGAAAGCTAAAGTGGATTCTCTTCCAGGAATGTTCTGGCCTGAGAACAGTTCTTATAGGGAGATTTTCACTATTTCTGTGTTATTAATGTACTATAAGTGATGTTACACTCAAGTAACTGATAAACGATAAAAGTAAAGGACACGGTGCCAGAAATGCCTCCAAGCAGAAATAACAGTTGGACCTATTTGTTGCTGCATAAGAAAGATGCTCATGATCATTTTCCTTGAAGTAATTTTTTTTTTTTTTAAGAATTGCCATCATCATTTTAACTCACAACTGTGCTGCTATTTTGAGGACAGGTTGCCAGATCTAGTAAGGAAGCACATTCAAGTTACCAAGCAGGAAAGCAGGCAGTAAGTAGAGACTCCTTATCAACAGCAAAAGTGTTGAATCTCACCCAGAATATTGCTCAGGTAAAAAAAAAATCAGTTCTGGAGTGTTCACATCTGCTAAGATTATTATACAAGCAAAGGCCACAGCTTTCTCCAAATTACTCTTACACACAGACTGCTGCAGGCAGCTTGTGAAGACAGCTTTGTTTCCTGACCTGAAGACACATTCCTCTTGCACAGCTGCACTGAATGCGCTCAGGAAACCCAGGATGTAATCCAAAAGCAAGAAAAATATCTAGCAGACTCTTATGATTCATGATGCAACAAAATCTTCCAGTTAGTAACCATACAGCAACGAAGAAGTCAACCGATTGGAAAAAATATAAAGATCCCCAGGTTCATTACATGCAAATGTCATTCTATACAATATACAGATAGGACACTGTGAAAAATATAAAGTATTTGAAGGCAAACATCCAGCTGAACTCCATCAGGATTTAATTTCTGAAAAGAAATCCTTTATGAACTACCACTGGCCCTGCTAGAAGGAGTTTTGTTGATAGGTTCTTTTTGTGTAACTGTTTCTGAAGGTGCTGATCAGGCTTCCTAGCAACGCCCCTTACAGATACAAAGCCGTAATTCAACACAAATGCAGGCATCTCTTTTTTAAATCTGTGCCTAATTGATTTCCATATATGCAGGAGCTCTGCATGCATAAATCTCTGGGTTCCTCTCCCACACTGGCAGCCCCAGGCTCTTGTGTAACCCTGAGCACTGCAATATAATTAACGTGTCTCAACTCGCCACTGTTTGGAAAGGTATAATCTTGCCATGAACTCAGTGCATCAGGCGATCCCTTAGCTGTGCCAAAACATCTGCAAGGTGCAGTAGAAACCTGAGCAGATAAGACCACTAACAATTAGACATTTCTAGTTCAGCAGTCTTGTCACAGGCTTGCTGCTCTCTCTTGAGTGAGCGAATGAGACCATTTTTCTCATGTTCTTGCAGCTATTGTGTATGTTTCTGAGAATGTATTTTGACTCAAGCATTGCCCTTAATCATTCTTTCTGCATCAGCAAATGCCAACAATCTGCTTTCTGGCCTCCCTTACAGCAAACACTTTTGTTCAAGTGCATATGACTTGAACACTTGAACTGAATATAGTATATTCATTACTAGATTGAATATAGCACATTCATTGCATACACAAACTTCTCCCCAACTTATACGCAAGTTTAAGCACAGTATGCTTCAATTCTTATTTCCCTCAAATTGTCAGATAACATTTTACCCCCTCATTATTTCACTTCAGGGGTCTCCTTCAATTTGGTCCCTGCTGGGATCTTCCCAAGTAATCTAACCAGTTTCTATGCGCACCACGTAGCCCCAGCAAAGCAAGCAGTTAGCACTGCTGCCCTTTTCTGCGAGTAGCAGATTCAGCCATGTGCTTCCTAAGCTAGGACCCTCTCTGAGATCGGCTGAGTGATGTGCATGATTCCTACCCCTGATTAAAATCACACTATGGCAGACAGACAGTCCAAGGACAAGAAAGTACCATCTCAGAATGTCTCTATTGTCTTACCTCCAAAGTACAAACTTGCAGACAAAACTGGAAAAAAAAAAAAAAAAGTTTGTGCTATGATGAGAAATCCCAAACTGCCGTGTTCTCTTCCTAACCTGCCACTGTCTGTATGCTTGTAAAATTGGCACTTGCCGGAGGTTGCCTGGAACAGCTTTCTGGACCAATCAGCTGATCTTCAGACACCTGAAATAATAACTCCTAACGTTTGGCTTAAAACAGAGAAAGGACAGTGTTGGCTAGAAGTAGCCCCTGCTGTCTAACTCCACACTCGTGCTCACCACCGGTACGCTTGTGCTGGATCAGCCATCCCCCGTCCTCATCACCCAACCATCAGCAGCAAGGGACGAGTGTCCCACACCACCACTCCAGCCACAGCGCTGGCTGGGTGTCACCTGTAGGCAGACCCAGCAAGAAGGACTTCACGTGTGTTGGAGATTTAAATGTGGATTTAAGGGCTGATTTCACTGCTGCAACATACAGTCCTTAAAATTGAATTTATGGCAAAGAAGGAATACACAGCAGGGCAGGTCCAAAACTTTGTAAAACTAGTGCAGCTGATGATTGGAAAAATAAAATCACTTTGATGTTTGCTTTGCAATTAAAGACATGGAACATTTTCTGCCAACCTGTACAATGGATTTCTAAGTGCCCAGAGCTTCCAGGGTCAAAAGCTCCAGAGCTGATTGCTCCAAGGCAGAGAGAGCAGGGTTTCCAGGTCCTCTTTCCTTGGAGGCTGGAAACCCTGGGTAGCTGACAAGGCTGCCAGACTCTCTGCTGAAGAGGCAGACCTGGAAAGCACTGGGAGGCCAGCACTGGGGCTTGGTGCCTTTATGAAGGAACAGGACTGCCAGCTCCTTGGCACACTCTGCTGCTTTGATACCCCCAGTTCAGTCAAAGAAGAGATGGAAATAAATGCCAACAAATTTGATAATTCTAACTGGAAAGATGCTTTATAACTTCCCTGTGCCTGTGAAAAAAATAAAATAAAAATGAAGTCATGCATAAAAGAGCTATAAAAGCAGGATGCAATGCAGTTCAGCAGCATCCCTTTTGGGTGGTGGAGGAATACGCTGAGTTAAGACATCTCAATATGAGTGATAAGCAGTATTCACTTTATTGCCCGAGACAGCTCACATTTATACAGTTACAGTTTGAGCATGCCAACGTGTCAGTCGGTGATTGGTTGCTAACGGTATTTGATTGTTTATTAGAAAGATAACTTCAGTCTGGCCAGCCCAGATTACGGTCGATAAGCAAGCAGCTTCTTCATTCTTCCTGCCTTATCCCCTCAAAGTTGTTTACGAAACTAGCCAAGGACAGAGTGTCCTTGCCTTACCAGCACGTCCTCAGCACTTCTCTCCTGAGGCCTAATCTCCCAGAAGCCCCTGCTTGCTCAGTTGCAGG
>NW_010589210.1:2242-17896 GCF_000705375.1 Tinamus guttatus | reverse complement strand
GATAAGCAAGCAGCTTCTTCATTCTTCCTGCCTTATCCCCTCAAAGTTGTTTACGAAACTAGCCAAGGACAGAGTGTCCTTGCCTTACCAGCACGTCCTCAGCACTTCTCTCCTGAGGCCTAATCTCCCAGAAGCCCCTGCTTGCTCAGTTGCAGGCCTGAACCAAAGTCAGTGGATCCGTACTCATGTCCACGCTCTCGTAGCCAATTCCCAACACATCCCCATTAGCATACCCGAGTAGGCACTGAAGCTTGGAATCACTTTTCTGGGGAAGGAACCAGTATCTTTTCATCCTCTGAGCTACTAGCCTATAAAATACTCATTACTATAGTAATATAGAAGTTTGTATCCAAGGCTAAAGTTCAGCTAGCAGTGTTTGGCAAAATGGCTGCACTTCTTTATATAGCAAGGATGCCAACTCCAACACTTTTAAATGTTTTTATATTGTATCTTAGCAGTCCTTGCTACCAGAGAACCCTGAGCACAGACCAAATGCATGCATATGTATGTATGTGTGTATACTGTGTTTACTTATGCATGTTTCTTGCAGATTTTTGGACTGGGAACAGGCCACATAATGTCTTCTTGGCAGCTCGCCCACAACTGGGCCTTGGAGCACAGGGCGGCTCTGAATGACCTGGAGTCTGCAGAGGCCTCTCCTCTAATACAGTTTTTATGGCTTCTGAAATCTTTACCGCGCTCTCTCATGTCACTCAGCATTTCCAGCATCTTTAATTACCAGGGGGATATTGCTGAGCGAACTCGCACACCAAAGCTGCTCTCCCTGCCACAGCCACCTGCTGCAAGAGCTGCAGGACCTGCACCCTGCTAGCACGCGCCAGTCACTGGGCTCCTCCACAGAGACCGGTGCTAGTGCTGCTGCCCCAGGGCAAGGGGGACTCTAGTTTCACAAAACCTGGACTTATTTGGAATGCTTAAATGGATTCATATCCCAAGTTAAAATTAGGCTTAAGGAGGAAGAACGAGCAACAGAATAAGTCATGAGAACATGACTCATGAGTCCAATTGGACTTGCAGATATACAGCTATTTTGTCTCTTCAGCTGAAATAGCCTTTCTGCTTTTTCTGGACCTTCCTGAATCATGTAGTACTTTCCATTTCATTCTTAGTCACTTGCAGCAATCAATCATCAGGCTTATAATTTCTGACCCTGCTATCTTCTGCCACAGGAGTGCACAATCTACCCCAAAGTCTAAATCATGCAAGGAGGGGGAGATGATACTAATTCTCCCTAGAACTGGACCAAGCATTTTCATGATCAGACCTTAATTTATTAGGTTTTTTACATGTACATGGTCACATTCAATCTTGCTAACACAGCTCTACTGAAAGCAATGTCACTGAAGCACTTGCTCAGGGCTGGAAGTTGGCATTTAGACCATTAGCCCGTGAAACATTACACAGTGCTAAATGGCTGTGTAACCCAGTGATAGCCCATAAATAATATTTTATTCTGCAGACAACCAATGCTTCCCCATTTGCTGTTTTAATATTGCTGTGACACTACAAATTTCAGCAGAATTACTCCTGAGTTACATACATAGTCATCAGTTTTAACACACCTTTACTAACACTTGCTTTCATGTTCCTGAGCAAATCAATGCATTCAGTGAAATTATAGCTTTTACAGACATGGCTAGAAATTTTCGACCTCTTGCTAGCTGGAAATATTATTTGCTAGGTGGAGCAGGAGGACTTTGGCATAAAATGAACCCATATGGCCTAATATAATTATTTCATTTTGGATATTCTTATAGCCTTTTTTTTTTTTTTGCTTTGCCGCACTGCCCTGAAATACTTTTGTGTTTATATAACCATGCGTTCTGCCAGTGTGTTTATAATTATCTATGGAGCTTAGATCAAAGAGCGTTATCTGCTCTGGGTTCTTCTGTGATATTACAGTGCGAGGAAAATAATAATGTCAAACCCAAACTAAGAGTATCCTGCAGCAGGAGGGGCGTGGGGGAGGTGGGATCCCCTTCCCGCTCCTGTGCGGCTCCGGAGACAGTCCTGGTGCCTCCCGGCCATGCTCCCAGGGCCAGCGCAACTGCGTGCCCAGAGCAGGAGGAGGAAGAACGCAATATCGCGCAGGAATAATAAACCAAGGAAATCAAACGGCCCTCTAGGGAAGGCCCCTCCAAATGCTAGGAATATGTATCAGCTATTTCATCTTGGAGTAAATTAAAAAATATCTGTCTTTCACAGCTCAGTGTTTTCAAGGCCAAGGGAGGCCCCTGTTCTCGCGGGACCCAGCACTAGCCTGGCCACCGCTCCCTCTGGAGGAGCTCGCCTTTGGAGACCCCCATCCCGGCTGAGCACGCAGGTGCTGCCGCTGGCAGCAGAGAGAGGTTGGGCCTGAATTCACGAGGCGATATCCCTCCGTGCTTAATGCTCCTGGAGTGTGAAGGGGCCACCCAGAGATGGCAGTACAGGCATTGGAAGCATCAGGGCAGCAGGTAGACGAGAGCCCAAACTGCCAGAAAAGCCGCTCCAGCAGATGCTGGGGTAGGTGTCCCCTACGGCAACCCTTGCTGCTGACTCCAGTTGCCCCCTGCCAACAGCCTCCTCTGCTCTGAGTCACTCTGACAGAGCTCCAAAAGTTCAGAAAATCCCAAGGAAATGCACACAAAAAAAGTGAAAGGCTTTGGCAGAATTTTCTAATTGTAAAGACTGCTAGGATATAATATAAAAACACTGAAATAAACATGGAGATGGAGTTGGCATCTCTGCTTACAGAAATGTGCCAGCATTTTTAAGACGTGGCTGGCTGAACTTTAGCTCTGGTTGCAAACAACTTCCATATAACTGTGGTAATGAGTATTTTTCAGGTCAATAACAATAGTTTATGGGAGAAAGAAAACTCCACTCAGGTAATCTCCATCTTCGGTACAGTGTTGCGTCTGTTATTGGAGGAATGGAGCAATGTGTTAGCTTTCTAACCTCAAACTGCATGCATATGACTGCACAAGGTTTGCTTGCGCATGCTTTTTTGCAGCTTGCATACCTAATTACTTAATGATTTATGGTTGTCATTAAATACTGCTCCTCTCCGTTTGGGAGGCTCCAAGAGTAAATGGAAGTGACTTGGAGTAGCTCCATATCTTTGCTTCATGGCAAACAGAGAGGTTCGAATACATAAGTGCTCCTGTGTCCTCACAGCATGCCTATGGGCAGCTTCTACAGAGCCCAGGTTCCCACAGAAACGTGGGCACTGCAGTTATTTATAACTGTGCCTGTGGATCTGGATACACTTGGGTCTGTCACAGTTTGCAATATGAGCGTCATGTAAGTGTTTCTTGAACCTGAGAGCTGCAGTGGCAGCTGCAGAGCCTGGCGCACATCAAGGCACACGGCGTGATCGCTTCCCCACTTTCTGCCACCCAGTTACATGTTCCCATGGCCAGAAGGTGGCCCGTGCAGGCACTTACCTGTGCATGGGGACGCAGTGCTGAGCTAGCCCCTGTGTCACTGCATCCAACCTCAGCCTCTCCCTCAGCAAGGCTGGGTCTCACCGACTCCCTCCCTGGGTTCGTGGAAGTTCCACGCTGTTTTCTGCAGACTTGAGAAAGGAGCAGTCTTGCAAATTCTCACAGCGAGCCTTGCGCAGATCAAGGCACACGGCGTGATCGCTTCCCCACTTTCTGCCACCCAGTTACATGTTCCCATTGGCAGAAGGTGGCCCGTGCAGGCACTTACCTGTGCATGGGGACGCAGTGCTGAGCTAGCCCCTGTGTCACTGCATCCAACCTCAGCCTCTCCCTCAGCAAGGCTGGGTCTCACCGACTCCCTCCCTGGGTTCGTGGAAGTTCCACGCTGTTTTCTGCAGACTTGAGAAAGGAGCAGTCTTGCAAATTCTCACAGCGATTAGAGGAGCATTTCACAAAGAGGTCAGAGTGAGGGCTGTTGTGAAAGTACTGTAATAGAAGGCAAGTTTGAAATTTCCTGGGAGAAATTACTGGAAGCTTTAAGTTAATTTTACTTTAAGCCTTCAAGTACTGATTTCACTTTCTGGAAGATATGGGGTGCTGCTAGCCTTGTTATAATATAGCAATTCTTTTTTGTTGTGTTTTGAAGACAACAGTGCTACTTTTCCTGTGCAGCCCCAGTTTGTTCCCCTCAAACCAGCCATGACATCCCAATGCTGCCTGTACAAACTGTTGCAAGGAGAGAACTGGGAAAATGGCCCTGCATGGGATGAGCTTCCCCAGACCTGCCCTTGTCTGTGCACCTCCTCACTCACTCCCCTCCGCGGCGTCGGACACAACCAGTGGAGCAGCCAGAGTGGGAGAGGAGCTGCGTGTTCAAGGAGATGTCTCCTAAGCTGCTTTTAGGCAATTTTCCTTTGAGGAAATAGGGAGGGAGACCAAGCCCAGGGGTGATGTTGCTCGGGACTGGTGGTCATGCAGCCCGGCCCGCACAGCACTGCACCCACGGATGCCATGGGAAGAGGCATCCACATGGGCTTACAGCCAGAGTAGTGTCCCTCCGCAGGAAGGAAATATGAGACACCAAGACTCTTCAGTCAGAGGCAGTAAAGCATTTAGACTGCAATAACATGACATGCTTGAAGACTGGTGCAAGGTCAGAGAGCATATTTGTGCAGGGTTTTATTTTTTTTTCTTCCTCATATACATTGAAAAAGTTGTAAAAATCTAGAATATAGTCCAGGCGGCTCCCTTTTTGGGGTCCACACCACAGGGACCCCTTCACAGAACAACTTGTCATTTTGACCAAATGTTTGCTGCAGCAAATCAGTATTTGTGGTTGCCAAGGGTGGGCAGATTGGAGGTTTTCAAGCAGTCTGGATACAAAAAGCAGCTGCATATGTGCATGGGGGAGGCAGTATCTACAGAACAGGCTGTGTCAAATAATCCCCAAATAAATTTATCCTCTGGCTCTGCTAAGCCATAGCAAATTTCAGAACAGCTTGAACATACATGTGGGTTTCAGAGCATTTTGAAGCATTGGCTCTGAAAGCGAAAACTGTGCTGCCAGCGCAGGACTGATGGAAAGCCCTTGCAGCACACAGGGGTAAAGCTGTCAATACTGCATTTCATTCCTCCTCAAGCTGCCAGTGACTTCCCAGATGTCCATAAACTGTATCCCTCTGTGCATGCATCCCTAATTTCCCTGTCATCCTAAGCCAAAGAGATCCAAATTGTACATCCATCACGTTTTCCAATATTACCCCCTCGAAAGGGTTGCAAGGTGTCAATACCATACCATACCAACCACCATACTCCAAATAGAGAGCATGATAACAATTTAGGGAGCATCAGAATCATAGTTTGATATCCAGATGTGTGCAACTATCAGTAAATAAAGTATTGTAACAGCAGTAACTTTTTTTTTTTAAGTATGGGCTGTATTTTAGGAGTTCTTGCTCAAAAGGCCTCAAATTTGGCCTCTAAGCCATGCTAGGAGAGTTACTTTCAAGGAAATACTACCACTCAGATGAATTAATTGAGTATGTCTGCCATGCACAATGCAATGTATTGCAGGGCTCTTCAATCCGATGCTGGATGAGCCACTCCCAAGCCAGAAATCATATAACTGCATCCATACAGAAGAGGTGCTTCCAGTAGCCGAACTTACCTCTGCACACCATGATACAGTGTCATAGACGTGAAGGCTCAATCAGAGCTTGCTCAGGACCAGCAAAGTACTTTACTGCCCTGTACCAGCATGTCTTCAGTATATATAGAGAAAAACCTGTAAACAATAATGCTAAGCTCATTTTCAGACAGACTTCCTAAGAAAACCAGACCTCTGTAATCACAGGGTTTCTGTGTTGTCTGCCAGTCCTCCATCTCTTTCAAAAACTTTTAACCCGTTGGCTCTCTTTCCAGCCAGATTGGACTACATGTCCAGATGGAGGCTACATGTATCATGGGATTAGGTGGCTGAATAAAAGGAAGGAAATCCAAATTAATCTTCCCAGAGGAAGAAGGGCTGCAGGGTGAAGCCCCTCCAGGACTGGACATCAGGGAGACGCATGGGAGAGAGGCCCAGCAAATGAGGCTCACTGAGCTCCAGACCTGCTCGGCAAGGAGCGTGCTAATGCCATCTCAGGAAAGCAGAAGTTGGGAGCATTGAACAAACCTGCCTCCCACACATTTTTAAATGTTTCTGCCTCCCCTGGCACTGCTTAAGATAGCAACATTAAGAGGCCTAGGCTTTTCACTACTTATCTTAAAAGACAGTTTGTTTTTCACATTTCTCTCATACCGCAAAGCCAGCAGAGCCCAGTCCCCCCAGTTGTGGCCGTTTTGTGTCTCTGGTTCTCGGGCTGCAGGACCCCAGGTCCAGGCTCTGTAGGGACTTGCACTTGTGCAGAGACCTTTAAAAAAAAAAGCAGTACAAACACAGTTCAGGGGTCGGTTTGAGAAATGCCAGTTTTCTAAAACTAGCATGCCTCAATACAAAAGACAGGGGTTGGTTTCGGTGGTTTTCAAGCACCTAGGCCATTTCTGTGAGGCTGGGACAGGCTGGGGCGGTAGGGTCATTCCTGACAAGCTGCTTCAGAAAAAAATGTCCCAAGAAATTCTTAGAAAGGGAGGGACATGGGACTCCAGGAAAGTGCTCTCACCTGCGCATGTGGGCCTCCTCAACCGCCCTGATAAATCCTCCTCCTCCTCCCTTCTTTCAAATACTCACAGCCCACGTCCTGCCAGCAGCGCCGGGGCCTGGTGTGAGCCGCTCTGTCTCGACACACTCCACCCGTTGTGTGGGTGGCTCTGCCCCATGCTCCCCTCACTGCTCTCGGGGATGCACGTGCCAGGGTCGGCCTTGCGCACACCAGTGCAGCGCTCGCAGGAATCATCAGTGCGGCTTTCGTGCCTCCTTGGTACAGCAATCACTGCGCCGTTCAGAGCTGCCTCTGCAGCTGCGAGCGGGTGCCCTGCGGTTACAGAAAGCTGGATGCAGGAAAACGGGAATGTGGTTTACACCACAGTCTTATCCCCTTTTATCACTGCCAGGATGCAAATTAGTCATAGCTCTAGTAAGTGATTACATAAGCATCTTATTAATTCTGTTCATATTTCCCAAAAGAAATCAGCAAATTGTTAGAACAATTTGGACTCGTGGACTTATTTTCCAGGCATCACGGACCATTGGCAACAGGGGTGAAGTAATTTATCATTCCACAATGAAGATAATCAGGTTAACAATCTAAATTTATTCCACAAGAAAGAAGTAAAAATAAACGAATAGGCATTGGCAATCAAAAACCACTGGAGGATTTGGAGGAGAAAACAAATTTGGTTCAGCCCATTGTGTTTTTTTTTTTCATTACAATTCTCTAAAACTCTCATTTGTTCCTATCCAGGATACTCTGTTATGCAAAGTATTATTCAAAGAGAAAGAAAGAGAGACTGCATATGCACAGATGGAAAAGGTCTTGAGGGAATTCAGTATAAAAACTTCCAAGCCCCTGAATCCTGCGAGCTCCTGACAGTCCCAGGAGATTTGTCAGGGGTGCATACCTCCCTCTGCCTCAAGTGATTCTCAGCTTGAGGATAAACATGCACATGACTCCTTCATCGAAAGGAAAAATAGTGCAAAGAAAAGGGAAGGATCTCTGCTGATTTTTCCCAGTGCAGTAAGAGGGAGGGAAGGGGGTCTTGTAGGGCATGTGAAATTCCCTAGCACAGATTAGACTGACCTGAAGGGTGTCAGATGAAGCAGAGCTGTAGGGCCATGGGCCAGCCACGTCTCCACTTCTCCTCACCACTACGTGCCCTCCTTGGAAGAAGCAGCTCCTCAAATTCCCTGCTTGCGCTGAGGTAACCCAACTAACGCCTCCTCATGAAGCAGGTTTCTTCTGGCTGCAAAACTGGGACCCAAAGCCTGTGGAAAGCCAACACTTGTGATGTCTGCCTGAAACCTGGGAGCAGAAACAGTGCTCATTTTGTAAATAAAGTGAAATTCTTATATCTTCCCAAGGAATAGTCTCAGCCACAAGAGCTCTGGCTGAGGACAGGCCAATAAATACCAGGAGTCTCAAGTTGACAGTTTTATGATTTGTTTCTTGAAGCAGACAGCCTAGTGTGCAGATAAAGTGAAGGACCTTCCAGCCTGAATGCAGGGCTGCAGGAGGTGTCCAGCAAATGGACAGCACCTCTCTATTAGGCAACAAATAAAAACAGGCCAACATATAGGTGAAGCAAACTTCTCAACATCGCCTAACTTGTCATGTTAGGGCTGAGTTTCACAGTCCATATCGGGTGTCCGTGCTCTAGGAAGAACATGCTCTAAATCCTACCAGTCTGAGGAACTTTTCTTGTTCTGCTGGTAACACTCTGCCTCTACACAGGATTATCCTCAAGTCTGCTCTTGAGGTATTATAACCGTTATAAAATAAGTAAGAGAAAGGGGTGCAAAAAATCCTTTAAAACCAAATAACTGAAGAAGTCTAAGTAAGTTCCTCTGCAATGCAGTGACAAAACAGTGAGGGCACTCGCCTAGGGCAAGAGAAAGCAGAGCCTGATTCCCTCCTCTGCTCAATGGAGTTCAGGTTAGGTGTCAAAATGGGTTAGATTCACATTGCCTAGGACTTCCTTAGACATTCACATCTAAGAATTTTGCTTGTTCTGGATAATGGTAATCATTCCCAAATGAACAAAGCTCCTCTTCTACACAGATGTATTTGCTCACTCTCTATCTCCCTCCATGAATATATTTTTGGGATACACAACCACATCATTGTGTAGGGCCTTTTTGGTCCTCTGTTGTATCATTCCAGCTGATACATCTGACCTCAGAAGACAGAAACCACTTCCTGAGGTGGGCTCTGAGCACTCATCCCAGGCTCTTGCATCTCAGCTAAACAGGCTGAGATAACAGGCAGGTCAGTATTCTGATGAAGCAACTTTAATCCAATGAATCCTTATGCTTAACGCATGTCAACCCATGTCTTCAGTGCAAATGGAGCCCCATTTTTATATCAAGATATCTAATTCATGATAAAATCTTATCCACTGGCTGTTTAATTGTTACAGTTAGTCCAATAAAAACTAAAAGTATTTCAGTGAAGTTTTTCAGTAGGAACGTGGTGCTGCACCAGAAATGCTTGCCCAAAGACACCATGGAAACTCTATTTTTGCAGGTTTTCAAGGCTGAGCTAGACAAACCACGACTGACCTGGGCCACTGTTAACAATCCTCCTAATTTTCACAGGAGGCTGAACTTGATCAGTAGAAGTCCTGTCCAAGCAATATTTCTAGGATTCTGTGATTTATATGTATAGAAAAGTTGAAAACTACATGTACTTTGCCTCTGGCAGTCTCTATTAGTCGTCTTGATATAAAAACCAAAATATTTATTTATTTTCAATGGAAATCAAGCTTGGGCAAGAGTGATCTGAGGTGTATTAGAAGAGCAGCTGCTCTATTAACATAGCAAGATGGCAAATGAATAATTACACCATCCTTATAATCATATTCTAGCTATAGAGACATTTTATTGCTTTTAATGACTTTTTAATCAGATTATGTCAAATAAATTATAATCAGGAAACCTCAGTAGGAACCGCAGCAATAAAGCAGGAAGAGATGCATGTCTGCAACTTGATTTTGCGAAGGGATTCAGATTGATTTATTGGATGTGATTTCCACTACCTCAAGCCTTGCACCAGCATGTACAAAGTGAGGGCTGAACACAACTTCCACCTTAGCTGTTGAAAGGCACTGACTTTCCCAAAGCAGCACCAGGCCCAATATGCAGGGCTGGGATAGAAAGAAAGTAGCCATGATCACTTTTTCTAATTTCTGAAAATACACCAGATGATAAATCACCTCAGGCTTTTCTGGCCTAAAATTATCCTTGCCTATGGATGAAACTATTATTGCAGATTGGATTAGATACTGAGAAAACACCCAATTTTAGTAGGCTTGGAAAATGTACAGTTTGGGAAATAAATTACAACAAAAGATGTTTTTCAAGGTAGGTTCCATAAATCCAAAATCCACAGAGTATTAAAGGTACTTTTACTCACTCTTTCTGTGTCTTACTTTATATCTGCCTGAAAGAAACAGCATAAGTAGATAAAGATCCCTGCCACTCAAGCAAAGTAGATCTGCATTGAATTTTTGTTTTTCCTAACTCCGCCTTTAAGAATAACATTTACAGTAAAGCACATACAAAGAAACTTCCTTTAAATATAACACTAAAGACAATATTTAGTCAGTCATTGAGAAATGAACAAAGAATTTTCCACTCATGTTATTGTAGCTGGTAAAAGTTTACATTTTGATTCTTATAAAAGATTTATATAGTACTGTAAATGTAGAAAGCACTTTCCAAACATAGATAAGATATTTCCCTGTCAGAACGCCAAGAAAGACAAATTCAGGAGGGGATACAGGACAGGAGAGAAAATCCTTAGTAATAGTTAGGAAGTCCAAGTCTTGAAACTTCATGTTAAGTGGATATCATAGCACTTCGGGAAACACACAGTCTACACAGCCTGGATCTTCTGCTTCTTGCATCATTTTATACAGGTATCAATCTCTTTCTTCAGGGCCCTGATTTCTCCTCTATCCCACTAAAAACAGAAAAATCCTTTCTTTGATTTTCACAGCCAAAAATTATTTTGAAGTTAGTAAGAAGTAGAAATCTGACCAATACATTTGCATCAAAGATTCAAAACTGGTTAGATTCAAAGCCAAAAACCAGTTTTGTGACAATGACCATTTCCAGAATTGGCTTTTTCAGACTTTAAATCAAAACCTCACAAAGATTTGAGCCTTTTTTTTTTTTTTGAGTCCAGCAGCAAACTTTTGACGCAGACCAACTATATTAGAAACTTACTTAAGGTTTCCTTTCAAGCTGACCCACAATTGATAAGAAGTGAGAGCTCAGGGCTTCTTCAAACTACCATTGGCAGCATTCTGCAGAATTAACACTGGAAACTTTTTTAAAAAAAAATCTGTTCAAGCCATATATTTTCTCACTTCTCATTGGATTTAGCTATCATATAGTAATTATCTTTGAAATACTCTGTTTAATTTCAGACAAGTCAACAGACTACTAAATGCCATTCAATTTTTTTTAAGATTGAACATTAAAAATCGGTAAAAGGAGCACAGTAGTATTTTAAACTCTACGCCTTACTCCCAGAACTTAGGATTGGGCCTTTGGCTGAGAAAATTTTGTCAACTTCTGTTGCACTGAATCCAAAAGTCTGCTTGTGCAATCACAGTATCCTCCAAAAATGTGGAAAGGGATAGGGGAAAAGGGAGGGAAAGGGCTTCAACAAGCAAGCAAAGAAAAGAGCAAGCAAAGACCAGAAGGGAGACGAAGCAGGAAGGACTGCCTTGAATGTGCCATTGGCATCTAAATCCTGATCTATAAACCACACTTAGCTTAGAGCAACTTCTGCAGAACTCTCCCTTAATTTCCAAATTAGCACCACCAATTTATGGTGAGGGTCACATCCATGCCTTTGCTGGTACACCAATATTTCCTGAGATCCTGAAGGCTAAAACGTAAGTCTGTGTGGTGAACAAAAAATATATATATAATAAACAATATCAGAGCTCTTTGGATAACTCACTTCCTTTATTAACCTTTCTATCTGCAGGAGCTTTGGCCAGATTTCAGTGGAAGAAAAGTTTCAGAATTTCTCATGGGAAAAATGCTGGAAGTTTTTTCTGACAATATTAAGAAATAATACAAATATAACAATAATTCAAATGTGTACATCAGAGCCAAGCTACTTTACAGCTCTGCAGTGGTCTCTGAGCAAAGCAGACCCCTTTTTTCAGTTTTGTGAAGCAAACACCTGTGGGATTTTGGCACCCGGCTCTGCTGAAGCATGGGAAGTCGAAAGACTTCCAAGACTCATCCCTGGTCTCATCCTTTCTTTATCACGTGCCTCATTCATGTGTAATAGTTTTCCAGGTTAATTACTGTTATTTGTTTGGCCATCTTTTTGGTCTCCCAGCCAAGGGAGGTGACAGAGCTTCTACCTACCTCCTCCTGGAGCCTCTCAGTGTTACAGACCTTGGCTGCAGAGCTGCTTCATCTACAATCTCTAAAGGTCGTGTCAGCATTCACTTGGCACATGGGGCCTGTTTGGGGCTAATTCTGCAGCACAGCTAAAACTGAACTATCCTGAGAAAATAGTCGATGGATTTAGTGGCATTTCTACTTCCATTTTCCTTTGAAACCCTTTGGAGTATAGTGTTTTATCTTAAAATAGTCTCCTGTATAATAGTATTATATAACAAATATAATAAAATACTTGATTAACACTGGTGTATCAGCAGCCATGAAATTATATAGTTTTAAAGGTAGTATTCTGAAAGAATTTGAAGACCAAAATCAGGTAGCAAGGTTGACTCATGGTTTATATGAGTGCACTTGTTGTTAGTCAAAATTTATCTTCTCTCGTTCAAACTTTTGGAACTGGATATACTGGTCTTCATAGTACTCTATAGCAAAACAGGAGCAATGGGAATAGTGTCAAAACCAAGACTTCCCAGATTTTTGACAAAATTCACACAGTATTCAAAATGCCTGCAAAGGTGTTTTGGTGACTGAAGATGCAGGCAGTACCTAACAGGGTTTACAGATTTGTCTGTCATTATTTCCTATCATAACTCAGGATCAAAATCAGCTGTCTGCTGGAATGTTTTTAAAATTTAGTGAAGGTTCTCTCTGTATTTTAAGGCATCAAGTTTGAAAATCTGGACTTTCCACTGCCTGGTGAGATGTTCAGTTTAGCAGAGCCATTGGCCAGTTCCCATGCAGCTCTGGAAATCTGAGGTTGCAGGTCCAAGCTCAAACTGCAAAAGCATGTTAAGGAAGCTCCAAGATGACTTAAATTTACCTTTAGTCCTTCCTTCCATCTAGCATTCATTTCTTCCTGAAAATGAGTTCTCACATCTGCCATGCGTGTAAGACAAATGGATTGTTCAGCTTTATCTAAAGTTAGATACTGATTTGATAATAATTACTATATTAACTGCCTGAGAATTTTTTCTATTTTTTTTCCATAAACCCAACAACATAAGCAAGCTTCATGTTTTTAGGACATTCTAGAAAATGTGAGAACCAAAATGCAGGTATGGAAAAAAATTCCAAAATGAATTGATCCATGTTTTTCCTATGACCTATTTCTCTCACTGGATTTTCCCAATATCTTCATAAAGAAATAGACTGTAGCTTGACCAAAAGCTTTAATATTTCTAGCTAGTTGGTTGTGTTTTGCATTAGCTGACAAGGTTGCTGAAGATATTAAATGATAATCCTAATCTTTAACCTCAGAGAGACTTAGGTTATGTTATAATGCTGTTTAAGCTGAATATGTTCTTGTATGTTGATTCTGACCCTAGGCCAGTTTTGAGAATCCTTCAAGTTTGATGAAAAGAGACTCATGTGCCTTTCTGGAAATACTTCATATAGGGCCCATAAGAGCCTCCAAAGTACAATAAGTTGATATTATTCATCCAGATCACTGCATGAGGCCACATTTTAATCACTGCTTCTTCCTTTTAGTCATAAAACCTCAATTTGTCTATGGTGCTACAGGAAAGATCTGTTCCTTACTCATTTCCTACAGATCAGCTTGCAGAAGTACCATGAGATCAGCAAAGCTATTATATAGGTATTATTATTCAAGACAAAAGCCAGGAGTGATGACCAGTTAAACACCAATGTTGCTGTAATAGAAAAAAAAAGAAATAGCAAAACACAAACACAGAAACCTTCTGCATTCATCTTTTGCCAAATGATTGCTAATGGGCCCATTTCAGTCATTCTGACTTCTAACAATATCCTTGCCTGTTCCAGCTCAATGAGAGATGTCACATTAAAAAAAGCTGGAAATCAGCAGCCTTTATCTTGGTAAACTTTGGAATTGTAATAACTTTACTGCATATTGTTTCATTAATGAGTCACAGCAAGTTACATGTATTGCATCCTTCCTTCTGCATTCACCCATTGGATAGGAACCACTGTCTAGAAGAGTAAGTCTTAATCTGTGGGCAATAAATGTCAACTGCCTAGAGGAGAGCTGGCTGGTCACATCAACCTGGCTGTCCTTCCTTGTCTCCAGCTGCTAAAATAACATTACAAAATAGCTAAAATTCACAAAGCTTTTCCAATATTATTTTGTCCTTTAAGCCATTGACATCAATCCCAGAGGAGTATTAGCTGACTTCAACTTGCATCCCCTTGTCCTGTCACCGGCCACCACAGAGAAGAGCCTGGCCCCATCCTCCCTACAATCACCCCTCAGGTACTTGAACATGTTGATCAAGTCTCCTCTCAGCCTTCTCTTCTCCAGACTAAACAGGCCCAGCTCGCTCAGTCTTTCCTCATATGATAGATGCTCCAGTCCCTTAATCATCTTTGTGGCCCTATGCTGGACCCTTTCTAGAAGCTCCACATCCCTCTTGTCCTGGGGAGCCCAGAACTGCCCCCACTACTCCAGGTACAGCCTCACCAGAGCTGAGCAGAGGGGCAGGATCCCCTCCCTCGCCCTGCTGGCAACGCTCCTCCTGATGCAGGCCAGGAGCCCATTGGCCTTCCTGGCCACGAGGGCACATTGCTGCCTCAACAATTTAGTTCTTTCTATATCCAAGTCCTGCACCTAAGTCACAATTTCTGGTTCACAAAATTAGAAATTAATGAAGTATGCTGACATTATGAGGAATCCTTGAGAGAAAAATCCAGCAATAAAAGGCTGGTAATTGCCATAGAACAAGGAACTGATGGACAGCGTACCGTGCTCTGGGTGCAGGTAGGTAGGCAGGCAGAGTGACTAATGCAGTAGCCTATACAAAGGGATGAGCAATCAATGAAAGCAAAGTGAAAAAACAACAGCTTGTCTCACATGAGACAGGCAGGTGCAACTGGAGGCCACCCCTCTATGGCAGAAAAGCAGTAACAAAAAAATTGTCAAGTAGGAAAAAGAATGGTAATGGAAGAAATCAGTAGAGCAGCAGTTCCCAAAGTAAATCTGTTTGAGAACTTTGATCACTCACAGCAACAGCAGCAATTCGTAGCCGTGGGAAGAGGAGAAGGCACCCAGTTGCTCATGCAATATACTCTGGCACTGCTTGCATATCCACAGCAGTATGCAAACTGATGCAGCAGAGGTGCAAAAATAGGCAGCAGAGCCTCTTGCAGGTGGTAGCTAGAGATGCCTCCACTGTGGGCCCCGAGATAAGGCTGCCTGGGCAGTAGACATTCAGAAGTGAAGAGGACATGCAATTTTTTTCATGCTGCATGGCAGCACACACACTGTGACCCAAGAGCACAAGTGCAGCTGTATCTCTAGTGCAAGACACAATGTGCTGGGATTTCTTTCCTGTTTAGACAGGTACAGTCCATTAACATGCGAAATGGAAGCCAGATCACCACTTCTCTGCTAGTCTTGGTAATCATAGTCAGTGATAGAAACAGGAAAATACTCTGACACTCTTCAGCTCTCTGATATTTTGTCTACTCGGTTCTCCTGGATTCTGTTAAAATGTAAAATATTCCCCAATTTCTGATTTTGTGCATTTGGTGTATATATCCAAGCAAGGCACTGGAGTTATTCACAATGCTGATCATTGTGATTAGCATTAGATGAGTGGACAGTGAGGTGGATTAGGAATTGGCTGGATGGCAGAGCTCAGA
>NW_010589209.1:2170-43494 GCF_000705375.1 Tinamus guttatus | reverse complement strand
CAGGTACTTATACATGTTGATAAGATCATTCCTGAGCCTCCTCTTGTGCAGGATGAACAATCACAGCTCTATCAGCCTCTCCTCCTATGGTGGAAGGTCCAGTCCCCTAGACTTGGTCTTAGTGGCCCTTTGCTAGACCCACTCCAGTAGCTCTGTGTCTCTCTCTGGGTGATCACCAGGTATCTCCTGGAGTACCCCAGCACTGCTGAGGCCATGCAGAAAGCCTAGTGTAAGATCTCTGTACAGCCTTGTTTGATGCTACCCTTCAGGGGGTGCAGGTAACATGTCGAGCATGGGCTGCTTGAGTCACAACCAGGTCACCTTTTGGCCTAGGTGCTGTCAAGAATTGGCTCCTCAAGGCAGTGTGGAGGGGCATACTGCCCTTGTGCCCATCAGCCTTCTTGTGCCACCTCTGAGCACACCACGAGGACACAAGAAGCAGACAGCCATGGGACATGGCCTGAGGGAGTGATGACCATGTGTCCCAGGTAGACATGGCCACACTCACCATCACTGGGGGAGCTTGTCTTCCTCCTTGTCTAAATGTCAATGCAGTGAAGTAGATGCTGGCTATTTAACACCCAAATACATGATTTTAACACACATAATGGTATGAATATTTTTCATGGTTAACTACTGACAAGCTTTAACCATCTAGTTATTCTAAAACTGTTGTTCTAGCTTTGAATTAGTTCTTACAACTGAAAATATTTATCTTCTAACTTTATCTCTTTTAGTTATATTTTGTATTCAATGCTCTTTCTTGGATGCATGCCATGAACTGAGCTATCACTACCCCTGCTGGTTTCTGATGAAGTATTTGAGTAGCAAAGTTGATGGAGAGATGACTGAAGTGCTTGAAGCATGGTGTTTACAATGGCTGGCCAGAACATGTAGGTGGTAATGCTCAGGATACACCTGTTCCTCCTTATGGACCACCTGTCTCTCTGAAGAGGTGTAGTCTACAAGGGCAAAGAGAGGCAGATGTGAGCTTGCTCAGACATGCACTTCATGCTCTTACGGATAAAACACCTTTAAATGCTTAATTTTGTCTGAAAATTAAATCTTACTCTAGGAAAAAAATCTTATTGCTGTGAGGTAATTTCAATGCTGTTAAAACTACATTGGGAGGATCAGTAGAAGTGCAGGGGATGCACTTGTGCAAGGCAGACTATACTTATGAAGAAAATAAACACATATGTTGATCAAGGGCCTGCTGAGAGCAAACATTTCCCATTTCTATCACGTACTGATCTTTATTTTTTAATACAAACAGAGTAAGTAAGTGATAATCAGCTGCTTTGATTGGGTGGGCAATGGGGACAAATTACAAGAAGAGCGCAGAAGAGGCAGCTGCCTCCTGTCTCCTTCCCACACACCTTGGAAAGAGTTTTCCCACCTCCAGCCCCACGTTCTGCCACCCACAGCCTGCAGCTCCTTGGCCCAGGTCTACATCCATCTTAGAGCTGCAAAATCTCTCCAGAAAGACCAAAAAAGTATGATTTTTTTTTGCTTTGTTTCTTGTTTTGTTTTTCTTATCATTTAGGATTGCTTTAATTCTTCCAAATCACTCCTCCTTCATGGAGGTATTCTGAAATAAGAGTTTGACTAAAAGAGAAAGGGACTGAAGCCTCAGGATTTCAACACAAGGGCAGACAGAGTATAGAAAATGAGGTGCTTTAAATAAAATGTTGATTGTTTGGTATTATTAGTTTATACTGGGGTATAACCCAACTATACTGGAGTATAAACTAACAATGTGACTACTAAACTGTCTTGTATAGGAAATGTCATAATATTATTTTAAATGTTGCTATAAGAGGACTTACTAACAGTGATGTAAACATAGGACTTTCACAAGGACAGAATGGAATTTGCTGCAGCAAATTATTATAAAACCACAGGCAAGCAAGATCATCTCTCTAATATGCAATGTATAGAAATAGTCTAATCAACTAAAAGGCTAGGAAAAGCTTTTTCCTCTTGTTATCACAGAAAACAGGCAGGATGGATATTATTTGCCAAAGACTTCATTCTCAAGGGCAGATTAGCAAATTTAGCAAATGCCATCGACTCCTTCCTGCTCCTATTCTGGGGAACAACAAGCTGAGATCTTGTCCCCCAGTTTACAGAGGGCTTTACAGGCTCAGGAGGTCTCCTGTGGCATGTGTATGTATGAAACTTTGTACGTGCTTGTACGAGACTGGCAAGAACGGGGAAGGTAACAGCTTGTGGAGATGTGGGAAGCACTTCACCATGGAGTTGAAAGACTACTCTTTGGGAAATACTGCTTTCCGTTTCTGTAGAGTATCTCCATCTGTAGACTACCACAGAAGATTTTTTGCTACAATTGCTACTGCTTGTTCGAGCATCAAATGTTTGAAGTAGCAGTCAAGTTCCAAGCAATTGTGAGTTTGATTTAAAAATCATTCTATAAAATTATAAAACAGTACTGTCAATTATCACAGCAAATGCAGGTCAGTGATGAAACAACTCCTGTTCAGTCCTCTGTTCCTAAAATTGTACACTTTTTGTTCCATTTTTTCCTTCAGAAGCTGGAAGTGTTCCAAATCTGAAACCATCTAAGAGATGTTCATATGTCATTACATGACACTACTGGCACTTGCTCTGCAGACTAACAGAGGAACCTTGTTTCCTGAGACGATGACCAAAAAGCCTTTTTACCCAAGGTTACCAGTTTATAGCACTGCAAGTCATTTAGACTTTTGCAGACAGGTGTGGAATAAAAAATGTAGGAGTTCCATTAATATTTTTTTAGTAGTAAGTGTTTTAATCATTTACTAGGCTTGAAGAGTTAGGCTACTATTTTCAAGGCCAAATTTTAAAGGGAACTCAATCCATTTCCATTTACACCAACAATTATTGGGGATCAGGGTGGGAGGAGTGGAAGAAGGAGAGAATTACCCATATTTTTCCCTCTACTAAGGTGAGCCACCGACTTTGTAAAAGCAGTACCACAAACAGGATAGGAGGTGCACTTTCTGTGGATGCAAATGACAGAATTAAAAAACACAAATTAAAATAATTGTATATGCATAGAAGTAACACTGTGATATATCGCCAAAGATTTCTCTATCTCTTACAGGGGTCTATCAGATACTATTCTGCCCTAAAAACCTGTGAGGAAGCAGATTCTGAATATAGCACAATTATTCTGTGTCATTGTTAATTAAGTTTTAATATACTTGAGGTTGGGGAAGGCAATGTACATCATTACAGACTAGTTAGTACATAACGTAGAAAAAAATATTGAGTAATGAAATAATAAGGATATTTTCCTCCCTCAACTTGTAATTTATCTCCTATTCCAGTTTATTTCCATATGAATTTATTGTTGCATGTGCTAACATACAGAATTGAAATAGGGGGAAAACCAATTAGATGAATTGTAAAACAAATGGAAATGTACATATTATGCGATCTGTGATCTTTACTAAAAATCCATCTTAATGATGAAGCACCATTTAGCATCCACTCTGGAACTGCACATGTTCATTTATTTATAAGGGACTACTTTCTGTACACAGAGCAAGTATCTCCCAAAAATAGGACTACCATATTTTCAAGGCATACTGTATGTTTTATTTTGGTAGCTAGTAAATGCCAAACAAGATTCATACACAGTATTGACACATTAATGTTTTCATTCAACAGTGAAGGTACCTTTCCTTGTTATGTTATATATTTATGGCATACAGAGCTGTCAAATAAATTATGTCAAGGCAGCTAAACTCAGACCTTGTGACACTTGAATTACAGATTCAGGGCAAATAACCTTTAAAATGAAAGACGTACAATGAGAATGAGAATTAGGAACATTTAACTTGCATAAATATAATGTTAGCAGTCTTTCTCTTATTGTATATTTATAATTGTCACTATGTTTATTTCTTAACATAAGTTTGCACTATTTTTTTCCATTTTTCCTTGCTTTGTTTTGGAACATGTGAAACACAAATTCTCTAAGAAACATATGATGAGATCCCCATTTTAGTGTACTCCAATAAATGCATTTTAAAATCTGCAGAAAAAAATCTTCATTCACATAATGAGTGAATCCTAAAGTTTAGGAACATTTCCTAAAAATTCCTAAAAATGTCAAGCAAGTAGTCCAAAATATTGGTCATCTCTTGAAAACGAGCACACCTTCCATGTTTTCCTACAAAGTGTAGGTATGCCAAAATGTACAATATCAAAGCATGGATTTTCATAGAGTTCATATGCTTTGGACTTAGCAATGCAGAATCTGAGCATCTAAGTGTACATATTTAGGAACAAAAATGAATGGTTTCTTTTGCAAAATTGCTTCCATCAACTTCATTAATTAAATCCTTTCAAAATGGTTTGTTAATAACTGAGACACTTCCTTGAGCCTTTACTGTGAAGTAAGGAGTATTTCTCACACCTCAAAAAATCAATAGAAAATGAGAGAGCTCAATATTTTCCAGGACTATGTCCTTATTGCTGATGCTGCACAATCTTGCATATCCAAAGACAGCTAATAAAAATGTACCGTATTCTGAAAAATGCCTTAGAAATCTTCAGGTAAATAAGTCTGTAAGGCACAAAGATGAGTATCTGCCTAGGAGAGCACAATAACCAAAGCCCCTTACTCTATATCTCAAATTCCCCACTGCATGGATAGGGGAATGGGAGCCCACCCTACTGTAAGAAGGGAGTCCAATAGCACATGGATTTCATGTAGTGTCTTTGCTACAGGTTGAATTCAGGTTACACTGTCCTCCTGAATCAGAAAAATATTTTTGGGAAAGCTAATTGGAGACTTTATGACAAGCTCTAATATAATTACATTCAAACACTTCCTAGTGAGCCAGAGATATCCAATAGACAGTCTACACAAAGTAGCATGGATAAACTGGCTGGAATTGATACCATACTGCATGACTTAGGCTTAGGATGCTTCTTTAAGTCTTCGTGAAAAAGAATCAGGCTGTTGCTGATCTTGAATTTACTGTTTAAATGAAGCAAACACATGGTCAAGAGAGATTTGCAGTGAGCAACTCAAAAAGATGTTCAGCACCTCGCAGACACAACCAGAGCAGTCAGTGATTTCCTGGTGGTCAGTCACTGGAATTTGAAATTGGGCAACACATCATCCTGGTCACTGAAGACAGGCAACATGATGCAGTTTTGTCATCTTCAATAACTCAGATTAGTGCCAGTGGAAAAAAAAAAAAAGGAAGCTGAACCACCACTGAAGTAATCTGCCTTCTTAGGTCATGAGTAAAAAAGAAATGGCCCTCCCACTTCCACTAATCACTTATGTAAAAAACTGTTGGTTTGACAAAGCTTAAACTCAGTGCTTTGTACTGAGGAGTTGTGTAGGTGTTTCAAAAACAACTGAAAAGGCCATTATATTTATAGTTCCTTGAACGTTTTGTTCTGATAAGAAATAAGTATCATACCTGCAGTGGTATTGCCACTAACAAGCACTAATTAACAATTTATATTCTAAAAAGTAAAAGGAAATCTGGGCTAATAATATAAAGAAAAAAAAAAAAGAGGAATCCTAAAGCATCCCAAGGTATTGGAATGTTTGAAAATGCAGATTTACAATTAAATGTCTTAAGGTAAGAAATGCATTTCATCCCTGGTTCTGCTCTGAGAGACAAGCAACCGCTAATGACAGCATTAAGACATTCTGAAGGTATGTTCTTACCTCAGTGAAACACATTTTAAAGTGACATTGTAGCACAAGAAGGTCTCTGACCTAATGGGAAATAAATGTCCATCTCAAAACAGCCATTTAGCTGTGGAGAATTTATTGCTGTTGAAATCAGTGGAAAATAGACAACAATTTTATTAGCACTGACAAATTTTTAATTTGTTGCAAAGCTGCAGAGGATTTCAACAAGCACTAACATTACACAGGATCGTCATAGTGGATGCTATGTTTGTTACAGACCTTGTTTTGAATAATATTATTAATTAATTTCTCTGTATACTTTCAGAAAATACGTTTAGCCATTAAAGTGTAAATAGTGAACTTAGTAGATGATAGATAACTTTTATTCACTGATTCAGTTTGTATTTAAGCAGAGATCTCCATTCCATGTGACTTACAATTGATTTTCTACAGTTAAAGCACAATGTAAATAGTATCTGTAATATTAATAAATTATTAAGACTATTTGAATCGATTACCAACCAAATATAATAACTTGTTCTTAGATTCAAGAATGTAACAAGTCATCTGCCATCAGCTATAGCATCTGGCTGGTACTGATTTCTCCTGTGTGCAGTATTAGTGAAAACATAATCTAATATTGTTGATAGAAATCCATAATTAAAAGTCAAATACTCAAAATGTGAATAGTCCCACCACATTTGTGTGCTCTCGTGCAGTAACGCATAGAGAAATTTGAGCTGAAATGTGGCATGTACCTTGGGTCGCTCCACTATCATCTCTCAGTTGCCACAGTTGACTATTCCAGTACCAACTGTATCACAGCTCATGCTAGAAGTGTAGACTAGGTATAATTAAAAGTTCTGGAAAAAAAATTTTGGAAAAAAAGATTTCATGTTTTTCTTCTTCCATCTCAGCTAAAGAACACCTGTGCTTTGAAAATGTAGCAAACCATAAAAATAATTTAACGATTAGAGGGGGAGACTATCTCAAGCACTAGTGAACACACAGCTACCTTCTCTGAATATGTAGAGCTCTCACTGACCTTGGCAGTCATTAAAATGGATATGATAACCAAGAAGAAAAAACACAAGAATATTAGCTGAGGTATGATGCTGTTACTGGAAATGACTGTCTTGAACATGAAGACAGGTAAAATAATAGAAAGAGAATATGCATTGGTATATTGTTTCCTGCATATACTGAGTTATTAATAACATTTTCCAGGATTTATAATGCCTTATTATTCCATGCACAAAACCATAGATGTATATTACAACTAACATTACAATAGGAGAAATTTAGAATAATATATCTCACTCATAAACATGGACAATACCACATATCTGTTGCAATAATTTGTATTTAAATGTGTACAAAAATATTATATAAAACCACTATAGAACAATTTTGAAAATTTTATGAGTGATGGTATCTAATTTTTTTTCCTCAACTGCAGACCCATCACTGCTAAATGCAGTATATATATATGTTATGCAAAACATCTTCTGCAATATCTCCTGACGAAAAAAGAAGTCAAAAAAAAACTGTGGCGTATTCACTCCAAATATGAGTAGATCAAAAAACACATGTAGTGAGTCGACATTACACTTCACTTTGTTCACTGAATTTGCTGTAATTCTGAAGTGGGAAAAACAGAAAAAGATTATTATACTATTTTCCTATAATATCAGTCAAAAATAGTAGTTGAAGCAGTGTGAAGTGAAAAACGTCACTAGCATAGAGGCTAATATATCAAAAGTTACTTAGGATAAGGATGAACTGCATAAAGCAGCAGATGAGTCTCATACTAATAAAAAGCAAGGATGATGTGATAATTTCCTTTGAAGTTTTAGATAAGAGCACCTTTGCATATCCAAATGACACTTACAGATGATATGTAACCATATTGCCTCTTGCCTCTACCTTTCTGCCAATTAAAGACTGTTTCGTGCAGTGGAATTCAAAATGTAAATTGGAACAAATCACTTTCTGTATATGTCCGCTTCCTTCCATTCTATTATTTTCTGTCTTATCTTTACCATATTTTCCTCACATAAGCACTCAAAAATCCAGCTGACCTTAGCATCATTAAAAAGCATATAAATACAGCATGCACAGAACAGTGTTGGCTATAGTGCTGCTGCTGTGGTCATCCATCCATTTTATCTCTGTCCAT
The DNA here is from genome assembly GCF_000705375.1 of Tinamus guttatus. The sequence continues at coordinate 35,647 of NW_010589209.1, read as the reverse complement.
CATCTCTTTCCCCCAGGTATTAATTGCAAGAAATATATCAGGAAACCTAAACAAATACTTTGAAGGGTCAAAAGAGGAGTAAGCAGTAGCATCTATGCACTGTTCATAATTATATTCATAATTTGAGAGTCAAAACTTGCCAAGCATCTCTGGTAGACACATGGTATCAGTTCCTGAAAAAGTGGATGCTTGGCTTCTAGTTTTAACTTCCTCCATGGCTTTGGACCATTCAGCTGGTCTTTTCATGCCCCAGTTCCATAAAATGGTGTGATGGATGTGCTTCTTCCCCAGCTCAGTCTGACTTCTCCCATTCAGCCCTATTCAAGTGTTAACTACCCATTATCTGATCCTGGTAATTGCCTCCCTGATTTCTTTACCAACTTGGACAGTAACCATCAATAACAGTCCTGATGGCTGCAACCTGGTGGGGAGATAAGGCTAGTGGTGCATACACCAGCCAACACCAGTCATTTCTGAATTGAAAGAATGACTATAAGTCAATCATCTTATCCCATAAATACAGGGACAGCCTGACAGCCCATTGAGCTCTCCTTGCATCGCAGTGGACTGCATGCCAGGATCTCCCCTTGAGCAGGGACCCCTCTCAAGGATACTCCTCAGGGTTGAGAGATCCTTCCCACAACAGATTAGTGGTAAGTGACTATAAGGTGCTCTCTTTCTGAACTTATAAACTTTACATGGTCACTGTGCACAAATCCCTTAGTCATAAACCATTGACCAGGTCTGGGACTAGGACTGGATCCAGCCGCACCCAGACTCCTCTCAGGAGGAGTTTGGAAAGCAAGGGGGTCCAATCTGAACCTCGTGACCCAACGGGAGGGTGTCCTTGGTAATTCTGTGTGCATCTTGAATCCCAATGCAGTAAATAAAAAGTGACCTTGCCATACAATCTCGTGAAACCATTGTCATTATCAATAAAACCTATTCCTATTCCTTTCCCATGAGTGAAGTGCATTGTGTCATTCACCCCCACCACCACTCGTTCCGTGACAAATGGGAACACTACTACATAACCATCTCAGAAGAATGTTAGGAAGTTAATTAGTTCTATAAAGAATGCAGAAGTTTCATAACACAGTAATCATCCTAATTGATCTAATCAGACCCAGACAAAATATACAATAGTCAGCCCTGTTATTTTTGCCCTGCAGTTACCATCTCAATAAGAGTTTTGTTGTGGGACAAGAAAGTAAAGTCTGTTGAAAAGCACTGAAAAGAATGTATTTTTCTTGGTCTGCAAGCTACCAGACCAACAAGGCCTTATCTAGATAAATCAGTAGAAAGCGATTTTGTCCATGGGCAAGGGCAACCATAATAAGTGAAAGGTACCAGATCACAGTAACAGGAGTAGGGGCCGGGACTCATAGCCATAATTAGTTTAATTTCTTTTGAAGAGGCTGAGATGAGCTCCGGCCATGGTGGGAATCATAAGTAAAAGCAAAAGCATGGGAAAGCTTAGTCCTTACACTGCATGCTCGGTTACAGCCGGATTGCAATGGAAATGCTCGCACTGTTTACGAGAAAAGTGCAGGTTTATAGCCTTTTAAGAAGGAATGCAAGAACTATTATCAAGCAAATAAACGCTTGTTCGAACCTCCAGCCTCATCTTCTGAGCCAACCCTTTTTCTTCCTCCCTCTGCAGCTCTCTCTTCCACGCCATCCAATTCCCCTTTTTTATAAGCCAGCACAGCACACTATAGTGCAGAATAGACATGCTCATAAAAAAATCTGCAAAGCATCTAGAAGTATTTCAGGCAGAGCAGCTCAGTGTCCCATTTGAATTTGACTTGTTTCTCTGTTACTTTGCACTTGTGCATCTCAGATTCATACCGTGCCAGAAGCACGTCCCAGCTCGGGGTGTGCAGCCTGCACTGCACGCTGGAACGACCTACGCTGAGGAATGAAGGAATTTAGCTTCGGTAGTACACAACAAGGTGCAAGCTAACGTACCTCATCAAGAGACTCCAACAGGTACTTCTCCCCTTCCCAGAGGAGAAAGCATCCAGATTACTGCTCCAGAAAAAAGTCTTTCTGGATCTGGCACAGAAGACCTAGGTGCCATTGCTAAAGGAATGGGAGAAGATGATGGGAAGACAGTTCAAGCTGAAAAAACTTAATAACCAAGGACCAGAGGCTGGGAACTTGTGATAGACAAAGATAAAAGATTTAGGCACAAATGGTTCACCAAATAAGTAAGATTTCCCAAGAAACCTTCCTTCACCTCCCCACTGCTGCAAGTCTCACCCTGTTAATTTGAATGGCAGTGATTGCAGAAGAAACAGATTCAAAGAAGATGGGATTTTCAGATTCCAGGTTTGCTCCGTACTGCATAGCTTTTATCAAGGAAGCTGTAATGAAACAGACAAGCACTGATAAGGCAGTGAGAATATCGAAACCATCATGCTAAAACATTTTGCTGTAAGCTGATACTTGCCTTTGCAGTGTGCTAGCACCACATCAGTGTGTCTGCTTTTGCAATCCATGTAAATCTAAATGTGTGAAAACAAGAAATTAAAAAAAAACTCCTTAAAACGTCAACAGAGAATAAAACATACAAAAGAACATACTCAAGGCAAGCAAAGAGTATGAGCACTGCTAGTCCAGCTATACTGCCAGTAACCACCAGAGAGAGCCATGCTGTAATATAAACACCACAAAGCTCACACTAAAGGGTCGTTTTCTCCCCCTTCCTCAAAACACTCTACAGACCTACTTACAATAAACTGAATTAAGTCTGAATTTGATTAATAGCTTTGCCTTGCTTATTTTTTTAATGATTTTTTTCCATAATGTTTTATTAGCATGCCTTTTCCTACATGTTTCTCCAACTTGTCTTCATATTTTTACATACCATGTGAGCAAGATAAGAAGAAGAACTAAGAGACTTTGAAACGTCCATCAGTCTATCAGAAAAGTGCCATAACCAACATGCTACATTCTGCAGCAAGTGGTTCTGTCTTCCTTCTCAGAAAGTGCTCAGCTTGGCAGAGACTAAATATTCAGTAAGCTAGAAAGTGAGAGAGAAAAGGTAAATAAAAGGATATATAAAGGTATATAAAAATAAGAGAGAAAAGGTATATAAAAGGATAAGTCTAGAACCAGAGTAGATGGTTCTGGAATATAAGGAATACTGTTTACATTCTCTGCTTCAAGGAATACTTAAATAATCCATATAAAGTGGAACAATTCTAAAAGGAGAGATTAAACCAGACCACACCAAATTACCCTATTTTACGAAATGAACCAAAAGCCTGACTTTCTCAAAAGACCCATGTTACCAGGATCTTATCTCCAGCAATAGTGGTGATACTTAGGGAAGGAGTGTAACAAATAGGATGTTTCATATATTCCTCCCTTGGGTGTTCAGACCCAAGTCATTCAGGGTCAGGTTGCATTTCATGCAGCCTATGCATTTTATAGCCAAAGCTGGTCTTACTACTCACAGAATTGCTTAACATCCTTTTGTGTCGCTTGTAATTCTAAGGTCTCTAGGATCTTTTGGAAATTCAGTTCAAATTTTTTGTTTATTTTTAATTAACACTTTTCCTAGTAATTTTATTGATTGCTCTTTATTTATTGTGAGAAATAATAGGGTAACTCCCACTCACCTTTCCTTTCTCGAGTTTTCATTTTGACTATCTTCCCAAATATATATATATGTATATATATATATTAATTTAATACTTACTTGACTGCTTAATCACTTCAGTAGACTGAGAAAATGGTTAGGAGAAGAAAAGGGCTGTGGTTCACCCCAGCTCAAATTAAATCTTCTACCTTATTCAAAGTGATGATATGAACCAAATTCTGCATATCCAGTTAATCTATACTCACTACACTTTTTCTGTATAAAGCCAAGACCAACAGCAAAGTAGGAGATAGCTTTTGAACACAGCTTTTCATTTGCTATATAGAACTCATCATTATGTGGTTACTGCTTTGAGTCTTCTGGGAGTGTATTGGAACTCCTGCTATGAACGAGGAATTCAGTCTGTATACCCACAGAATAAAACATGGGGATCATTAAGATCTCCGAACTAGGGGAAAGCAGCACATACACAGAAATCTTGCTTGAATAAGCTTGAATATGACCTAAAACAGCTTCCTAAAAAAAAAAAAAGGAGTGTTTTCAGAAAGTCATCTCCAGTAAATATGTATATTTACATCTGCACCGTGTCCTTCCCAAAATCATTAGGTATGTTTTTCTATAATTTTATATATAAACACAGGGCAGTTTCTTATCAAATCTGTGCTTCTCTTTTTCATGAGCAATCATGTCAATCTACATGGGATTGAGATGACTAGCAGCTAACTCCAAACTGATCTGTGTATGTATTTGTATATGTGTATTCTTATATACAGAATGCATCTGAATACCTGAAGCAACATTGAGACTCCAGTAGAGTCGAAGAAATTCAGTCCACTGCAGTCTAGTATCAAAGCACGTCGCTCCCTGTGGCATGGCTGCGACAAGGACTCACCTAGTGTATTCGATATTGGAGAAGAGTTTGGATTAAGAAACATGCACTTTAATAATATATCACAAAAATAAGCTAAAATTATCACAACAAAAATTGTCTATTGTGTATCAGCCAAGAAAATAGCTCATTTTAGAAACAGGAATGAAGAATACTAAAGAAATGGGCTGCAGTGATGGCAGGAAGAACATATCCTTATTGTGATGCATCAGACAGGAATATTCTCCTAAGTAAAAAAGAAGTACTTCCCTGCACTTGAATTTCTAAACTAGTCTGTATAACCTCTTGGCTATTTTCAGAAGCTTTCCATAGAATACACAGAGGACATATCCATCTTTCAGGTTCTGATACATCATTGATTTCTGCAATACTTAAACACCTTCCTCTGGCACAGCATAACTGATATCCTCCTCTAAGGAAGAAAAATACATAAAGTGGTGTGCTTTATTTTGCAAGCTTTTACTTTTACTCTTTGTGTTTGTTTGTTTAGTTGATGTTTTTGGAATGTATATGCTATCATGTATTGATTCTAGAGGAAAAAAAAAAAAGATGTTAAGATTTGTGATGGTTTTAAATTCATTTTCCAAACTCAAAACGGCTTACATTTGAACAAAGCATATACTGCATTAAATGTGTCCCAAAGTAGGACATAAATAAATTATTCCTTTCATAAGGAGAAAACTTGGAAAGAATGCTTATTTACAGTGCTCTATGGATAAATATTATCTTTAATGTTAGTTATCACAAAATACAAAGTATTAGAAAAAGATGAAGGAAAATAAGTTTAAGTGTAAAGATGAGTTAAGCTAAATGGTTTTGAAAGAACAGAGGAAAAAGAAAAGGATTTAAGAATCTTGAGGTGACTTAGAATTTCCGCCTTGTGTAGATTTATAATGGCACTAATTCCTTCTTGAAAGTAGTTTATGAGCCTGAGCCTTTTGGACTTGGACAAAAATAAATATTTTCAAAGGAAAATTCCTGCCTGTCATTAATGCTATAGAAATCCCAAAGAATTTATGAGATCTGCTAGACTGTTCATGGCAAACTTTTCTATACACCTCCTGTGTCTCTGAAACAGAACTTAGTCTTTCTCTGTATTACTTACCCTCCAAAACATAAACATTTATATTTACAGGTTCCAGCAAGTTTTGCCTTAAAAAGATGTTTTGTGATATATTTTTTCTTTGTAGTCATTATGTTACCTAATTTTTTTTGACGTCTCAAGAATAGAGTTTAAATAAAAGTAAATTGTATGTATTTTGTTCTTAGGTTTAAGAGGTTTCTTGCAACAGAAACAAAATACAAATATAAAAATAAAAAGGGAATGAAAGCCAATAATCATTGCTTCAGTTTAGAAATGACCCTACAAGACACAGAATTGAGATTATTTTACACCTGAAATGTATTTATCTGATATGTTACAGCAGCACACTGTGAAACATTATTATTATTATACTGTGAAATTTATTCCCAAACAAACATTTTGAAGGTAAAAATACACAAAACACACACCACATACATGCACAAATTGCCTCTTCCCAGAGCAACGACTGTAAGGATTAAAGATCATGTCTATGCTTCCCTCCCTTCCAGAACTTTAAGCTTTATAATTTAAATTTAAATAACAATTTAAATTTAAAAAATAAAATTAAATAATTTTAATTTAAATAATTTAAATATAAATTTAAACTTTATAATTTGTTTTTCTTTTCTAAGGATTTTTGGTTTTTTCCTCCAATTTCAATTTGAAACTCCAACGACTGGTTAGCAGAAGGAATAATTGAGTATTTTAGCCCATTCACTTACTGTATGGATTAATTGAAAATACCAGTTTCCAGACAATTTGAGTTCACATAGAAATAAATGGAAAAATGTACACCTAATGACAGGGTTTACCCAATCAGAAAAGAGGTCTTGAGTTGTCTCTTGTATGTGTCGTATGAGAAACCAGTTCATCCCAGTAAGACTGAAATAATCACCTAACAAACACAACACTGTGCCCTCTATTAGGCACTGAAAAGTCATTAAATGCTTAAGTCTAGTTAAGTGTAATCATTTAGACTATAGCCCCCAATCAGATTCCAGATTCTGCAGCCTTAATGCTTATATGTGTTTTAAACAGGTGGAATATTTGAATTCCATCCATGATGAGGTCATTCGTATAAAGTATCTTTTGCAAAAGGTTGCTGTGACTATCCCACAGGAATATATGTGCTCTGTTTTGATTCATGTGTTATAAAATGTAGTAAGAGATGGAATTAGCCAGCATAATACCTAATGAAAAGCAAACCTCTATATTTTTTCTTCTCTATTCTATACCTTGCTGACATACTGTACTATACTGGTGACTATGGTGCCACTGATAATTCTGTTGGCATTTTGTGAGTTTCTCCTCATAAACGGCTTTAAAGATCATAAAGATTTAACATGGGTCTAATCCTTTCCTATTCTTGTTTTTTCATACTAATATGCAAGCCACAATGCGAGTCCAGAGCAAGAGCAGAACAAAGCAGTATATTGGACCTCTGGTTGCAGATCAGTAACACTGGAAGTGGTAGCCTCTACTATTTTCGCCTATCAGTAAACACATAGCAATTCATGAAAAACAAGCAGGAACTTCTGAAGAAAAGGTATTTTCATTGATTCTGGCTTTTGAGAACTTAGAAAGACCAGGAAGTTAAGAGCAGAACAAACTCACTTCTCACTCCTGGAAGAAGAGCTTCTAGGACAACACTAAAGCGGCTTGACATTGTTTAGTGCTCATATCTCACTTAATGCATGGATTAACAGAAAATATTAGTTTCCAGACAATTTGAGTTCACATAGAAATAAATGGAAAAATGTGGGCCCATTCTGCACACTTACATCCCTCTCAGTTTTAATATGATTTATAAATAACAAACTCACCACAACAACTTCCATTGGGAAGAGAACAGAGCAATGCATTCTGCTCACACTGAAATAAAAGCAACAAACATTTAACATACCAGGGAAAACAAACCCAGTGTGCAATAGCCAGAGCAAACCAATGCAATACATAAGAATTCCATTTCTCAATATCAAAACTAACTCCTCTAAGACTCAGGAGTCTATGCAACAGTCCATAGGATCTACTCTGCTGAAGTAAGTCTTCCAGCAATCTTATACATCAAATTGATACCTCTTTTTTTTTTTTTTTTTTAAGATTACTTAACTTCTATGACTAGTTTGAATCCACCAGAAAGCGCATTATGAGCATAATGCTTGGTGGGACAGATAGCCATTAAGGAGTAGTTAAAGCACAAAAAGATGCTCTTGAAAAGACAAATTCAAGCAAGTAATTTCATAAGATCAACATTTGATTTATTTTCCTTTTTTCTGAAATCTCATCTAACTCTAAATTTTAGTGACAATGATATTGATGTGTAAATTTATTAAAGAATTCTTTTTTATCTGGACAAAAATTTTAATAACGACTTTCATTTGAGATTAGCTAAGCTTCCAATAAAAATAGCAGTTAAAATCAGAAATACAGAACAGAAACCAAGATCCAAAGTGCATTTTTTCACTCCCACTGTTCTAAAAAAAAAAAAAATCCACAAAACAAGAGTATATACTGTATTTAAGCCAGTTTTACTGTCAAATACAAGTACCTTTCAGAAGAGACCAAGGATAGCAATTCCCTACTCAGTAGTTTATAATATAACTTACTACATTAAATTATTAATTTATTACGCTTATCAAATTAACTCAGAAATTAATTCAAAAGGAATACTAAGTAATTTCATTCTGTTTGGAAGTAGCTAAATATCAGTTACTGGCAACAGAGGAAAGGAAAAACAAACCCCACAGTCTCTGAGTCTGGTTCCCAAATGGTGGGGAGGAGACGGCCGCCCCAGCCCGGGCAGCCCAGCTCTTTGGCAAGAGACGGACGAGGTGGTGGGCAGAGACTGATCTGTGCTGTCCAAACAACCTGTCTAGGCAATGGCTGTGGTTTTATCCACTCAGCCAGCCAAATTGGGTGAAATTGCTTCCAGTAAGCCTTGCATAGTGTGCCTTTACAGTAATGAAAGAAAACTAACTTCTCCTTTTAAGAAAAATTTATGGGAAGTTATTGTATTTATGTGCAGATATATTTGAAAAGCACTATACTCACAGTGACATCCCTCAGGACCAAATTATGTGCAATTTTATATTGTTTATTTGCTGGGAAAAAAAATCAGCATAAACAGTGTAGAAAATGAAAAAAAAACAATATGACTTTAGAAAAGAACTTTAGTAGTTTTACACATTTGTAACTTCTTACTATTGGAATCACAGTTAGAATCAAAAAGGTCTCTGGGCTGATCTTTAGCTCAATCCCTCATATGTTATTCTACTGGAATTGTAGCCACCTGCTGACCCAGCACAACCCCCACATTCTATGAAACTAGAATTGTAACTACTCACTGTCTTTATAAAGTCATGTCACCATATATTATTAGCTGAGGTTATGTAGGGTCTGCCAGAAATTTTATAAAGCACTTTAAAAGGTCAGCACTTTAATGTCTTTCATAGAATCACATATAGAGAAATATTGGAGGGATACTTTCCAAGTAATAATACGAAAAACATAACAAATCTGATTAAGATTGGGATTAACTTTATTATATTGTAATTTAATCATTTGCAATATTTCCTGGTCCAATATCCAATTACATTCTCTGGGAAAAAAAAAAAAAAAGAAAAAGCATGTTCTTGAACACTTATTGATGCATTTAGCACATCCTACCTTGTTTACATCTTCATATGCCCGGGTGCTTGTGCTGTCTTTCTGGATTATTTTTATCAAGTCTGCATGAAATTTTCTGGCGTTCAGAAACACTAATGGGTTGTTGACTGAAATTATCTGTACCTGTTTCAATGATTCCTGTAGGATGAAATAAACAAAAGGCTGAAATATTTATCTTGGCTGTGGAGACTAAAAACCAATACAATTTCCTAAAAAATCCTATAAATCAATATAAGAATGCTGAGCTAATTCAAGTTAGCACAAAAGCAAAATCATATTCATCATAATATATCATAATATATCATTAAGAACTAATATCTGGCAAATAATGTAGTGTTATTTCAGCTGGTACGGTTCTAAACACAGGCAAGACCAGGTTTGTAGAGAAAGGGAATGTCTTTTTTTAGACTTGTGTGCTGGAAAAAATAGACAAGTTCGGGAGCATGTAGTACTGGTGGTTTGGGGAACACTCATAATGTGCATCTCAGTCATCTGAAGGTGACTTTAATACAAAGTCATAGCTTCAAGGAAATGCAAAAAACCACCAGAACAAAAGACTTTGGTACTGGAGGAAAGTCCCACTAATCCTGTCCGCTCTGGTCTCACACTGGCCTGTTCTGGAATTGAAGCAGAAAATCATTTCACAGTGCAGCTTGCAGCAGAAGCTCCTGCCTTGACAGAAATCCTCCTGGATCTTCTCTTACCTCACTAAAACCTTCAGCAAAAGTAAAATCCCGACAGCCCAACTTCTACAAAATGATTCTTGACCAAACTGGAATGTAAAGATTTGCTAACATATTTCTATAAGCAGCATAATAAATAAACCACAGAAGAACCATCAGCAACCTTGGATCCTACATTTGCACTTCATGGAAGATATTTCATTCAATTCACAAGTGTATATGTAGCCCTCTCCACAAGATGTACACACCAGAATGAATATTGAAGTACAACCGATAAAAGTCAGAAATACCGAATTACCAACTGGCAGCATTTCCTGCAAAACAAACACTTTTTTTCTCAGGCTCAAGACAGATCTACAAAACATTTTGAGAAAACAAGAAAATTTATATGTATAGTAACAGTGCATATTAAAAATCATGAGTTCGTTTGAAATATTGGTTTTGCAAACTTTAGAATTATTCTAATCCTACTAGCCTCTCCACTTTCCATAAGTTATAAATCAACTGCCTCTCCTATATTTAGAAAAGAATCACATTCTCACTTTTTCTCCACCAAATTTCCATCTATTGATGGTAATCCTTCAAAAAACTATAAATCCAATCTCTCCACTATTTGTTCATTTTTATGGTCTGACACAGACCCAATTCAACATGGAGCAACTACTGTCAGCCACTTTGATGTCTGTTTTTTCTATTTTGATGAAAAATTTGTTGACCTCTAGAGTCTTCTATTTTTTTTTACATTATGCTACTCCATCTAATAATACATATTACATGCACTTATACTACAATGTTCTCTATCTATATTTTGACAAACAACTATATTAAGCTTTTATGCATCTAATACTGTAAAAAAAATAAGCAAGGTGGTAACTGTAAAGTTTCTAGTGTTTTCAGTTGCATTTTCTAACTGACAGGCATGCAACTAGACATTCTTAAAGAAGAATGATAGCACAGCTAATCGGCTCCTGTTGCTAGCCTCGTCCCCAGGAGTACTCCAGAGGATTTCAATCCACGGAAGTGTTTTATTTGATACAGTATCTTATCACCAAATGTAGAAACGGATCCAGATAAAGAAAACATGCATCTGCTACTAAAAGAAAAAAAATGCAAATATAAGAACTATTTGTGACAAATTAGTAACAGAAAGTAAAAAGCAAGAATTCACAAGAGAATAGAGGCCCCCAAAGCCTTTATTCATCCTAACAAAATCCAGAGACTCATTAAGCTACTTAACAAGCTCATACTCAAACACAAGAAATAAGCAGAGCTGACAAAGAGACAATTTTTCAAGTAGTTCAGTAAGAGTATGGATTTGGACTGAAGACACACAGTTTACCCAATAGACAAACCAGGAATGAAAATCTTCACCACAAACCATACAAACTACCTCCTTATTGCAGATTACTGTTCAGACTTCTGGGAACCAGATGACCTCTCAGACACCACTGCAGCAACCATCACACAGACTGATGAAGCATCTCAAACATCCAAAACTCTGGCAACAAACCCCAGATTATGTATACTGTTTTCACACAATTTATCTATGAATATGATTATGGTAAGTATTCCATCACCAAGATATCTCGGTCAGTAAAGTGGTAAAGTCTAACTCTTGGTTAAAATGGCTAAGATTATACGAAAGCAAGCTCTAAAACAAGAGAAAAGAGGGCATGGCCTACTTGATGTTGAGACAAGCAGGCACTATAGTGAAAGAAATGGCAAAGTAAAAGAAGAAAAATACAAAAAAAGGGACAGACATACACAGGTCTATGATGAACAGCACGTCCAAAGTCTTCCAAAAATACAAGGGGTTAACTTTGACAAACTCAAGTCATTAGGCCAGATCAAGCAAATGGAATGTGTGGGTGTAATCTTTTTATTCTGGGATGGGCAAGGAAAACTGTGCCAGACATGCAGTTATTCCTGGCCCTAGTTCAGTTCTAGTGCCTTTCTTAAAACATTTCCAAAATTCTATCTAAACCATTCTGAGGTAAATGAGCTCCTTTTGATGTATTCTTGCAAAAGAAGGAGTAGAATTATCCGAAGTGGCTAACTCTCTATATCAATTAGGAGAAGACTGAGAGCTGTCCTATGCGCAGTGCACATCATTGTTTACTTCACTAAGAATTCAGTTAAGTGAATGTCTGTAATGCAATGTGTTTCACATAATTTTCTAAGTATTCTCTGGGTTTTTTCCACATTAAAGTGTCTCTTTTTCTACTGATGAAATAATTTCCATAAATCCAAAGAACTTAATGGCAGGGTAAATCATTAAACTTGAATATTTTCTTGTTTAAATGTCTTGTTGTTTATGTCTGAGCTGTTATTTACCAGGGGAATTTGGATCACTCTAACATTCATATATTTATTGCTAAATTACCACTGCAATCCAGTGACTCTAAACTAAATTAAAAGCATTGTTCTAGATCTTAAAAATATTTTCCTTCTTTGTTTTGTGCAATAAGCTCTTGAGCAATTGGTTTTCCTAACAAAATGCTATTCTCCACATTCACTGCCTGCAGACACTACTTTGTCATTACTTGGTGACTGGCATTAAACTTAGTAATTAAGGAAACAAAGCAGATGAGAACTTAGCTTTTTTGAAGAGTTGCGAATGGATTTGTACAAATGTTTTACAAATGGATATGAAAAGGAAACATGTAAATCCAATTTGGGATTACACATTTTTGACAAAGTTAGTCCAACTTTTTTTTAATGAAAAGTGATATATTGATTGACTATTTTGTTGGGCCAAGTTCAGCAATAAATAGTGTTTAAATTCAATTTTAGAGGCTTCTCCTACCTCTTTATATTGAAGAATTTTTTCAGTGTGCCAGAAAAGTAAAACCTCCAGCACCAAGTTCAAATTTTGAGTCTAAGATAACTCTATTTTAAAACATTTATCAGAAAAAATAAATTATTCGGAAGGGAATTTCTTAATAGTGAGGTAATGACTATTGAGTGTGTTGCTCACTGACATACAGACTACTTGGTTAGTACTTGAAGTGCAAAGCAGATATGGTAGAAGCCACCACTGCAGAGAACACAGCGTGTCTTAGCTACTAGGACTGTGTATTGGAAACATTTGCGGTTGCCTTTCCCTCCCGGCTGTTGACCTACCCTTTGATTTTGGAAGAGGCAGTTCTCCTCTCCAGGCCATTGCTTTTCTTATTACCCACTAGACCACAAGAAAATTGGTGATAATTGTAATGAAAATAAACAAAAGAATCTTAAAAATCTGACCTGGTAGGTTGAACTTTGTGCAAAGGTCAAGTGTAAAAAAACCCAAACATCAGGAAAAAGACCCTTTTTCTGCATCCAAGTGCCCTTATGTGAGCGCATGATGGTGAGAAGTTGCATGAGGTGGTCTGTGACAACTCTGTACTGCTATCAAATTTGCACTACCTGAAGAACAAGGGCATCTCATAGGACTACAGAGACAGATTGGTTGTAGAGACGGTCCTTGCTAGAATGAGCTTTTCCTAGACTGACTGGATTTAGGAAACCCTTTTCCAAAAAGCAATTTCAAATAGAAAAGTAATAAACAGGCTGACAGATAGAGGTAAGAGGATTTCCCTAACTTTACCTTACACATCAGCAGCAGGAACAGGGAAATATTCCAATTTATTGAGTCCCAACTAGTTCTTTATTTACTTTTTTCACATTAGCTTTAGATCTGAAGTGGAAATTTCTCAGAAATGTTCCTTTAAGGCACTGGTTATAAGCCTGTAAACTGCAACAGGAGATTAAAAAAATAGTACAAAAAAAGGATAATTGAACTTACACAGTTGTCTTCTGTTTTGTATTTATAATCCATCTCTTTCATATTTTTCAAATTCAGTGTCTTTGATCTGTAATCATTACATGGAGAAAGGACAAAGTGTTAGTAGCTTTGAACAGAAACAGGAAGAGTTACATCCCAAAATTATAATGTTAAGTCCATATTATATTTGCACTTATAAAGCTTACTTTAAATGGTGGTGATGCATTAAAAAGAGAAAAAGGCACATATTAGAGAAAAAGATATTCTTCCAGCATATTAATGGTATACAGCTACCAAGAAGTAACCTCTTTGTCAATCAAGAAATTAGTTTCATTAGTCATCATTCTAGTTATCTGGTTAGAGGGGAATTTTCTAGTCAGAGTAGTTAATATATACTAATATATAGTTACTACTTCAAAAGTGAAGATATTTAATTAATATTTTTGACCTGTAAAATAAGGCTATCAGAAAAAAAATAAGATATTGAATAGCCAAAAATCATAAAAACTAAAGATGTTCATAATTAAAATCAATGCATCTCAGTATAACAAAATACAGCTATCAAAGCAGGAAATGACTGAAAAAGCCTCTTCTCTCCTTATGCTCTCCATATAATAAGTGGGGAAAGTCTCCTTTCTGCTTTAAATCACCATGTGAGATAAGCCATTTAACTGCAGAACGAAACTGTAAAACCATCAGCTTATTTATATAGATTCTTATTTACTCTAATACCTATTCAAACTCAAGTCTCCACTATGTCAGACAAAAGAGGATAATTTTGTTTTGTGGCAAATATCATTCATGCTCTGCTGTTGTTGAACCTCAGACATCCAATCACAGTATGTAAATAACACGAAAACATATCTTTTTTTTTATTAGCAGAATTTTCCAAAAGTTTAGTTTGTTGAGTAGCAGGATGCTGCTAAAAAATGTCCTAACTGATTCAATCAGAAACCATCTACTACAATTTATAATTGTGGTACAATCTGAAACCATTTAAATGCTGATTCCACAAATTAATCCATAAGAATAGAGTCCTGCCCACATTGTCGACACCGTTAACAAGCATTGAATCAGACTGTCTATCCATATTGCAGTTAACTCCAGTGAGATTCAATGTTCATGGAAATAACTGCCACATGAGGCAAACCATTTTCTTTACTCACAGCAACGTGTGTAAAGCACTTTATTCACCAAAGGAGCAATTCCCATATATAATGAAAAAGAATATAACCAATTGTGTTAGCTGCAGTTTCTTCATCCTGACTTTTCTAATGCATACATGACATCCACAATGTACTTTTCAGACAGAAGAATAGTTGTGCAATTCTCTTCCATTAGAATATTTTAGGAATTAAATTGTCAGCTGGCACCTCCTACACAATACACTATCTGAAAGTTTATTATGTGGAACTTAATCACCAAGGTTTGCCAGACATCCCATTTCCTTTTTCCTTTCCTTTTTCCTTTCCTTTTTCCTTTCCTTTTTCCTTTCCTTTTTCCTTTCCTTTTTCCTTTCCTTTTTCCTTTCCTTTTTCCTTTCCTTTTTCCTTTCCTTTTTCCTTTCCTTTTTCCTTTCCTTTTTCCTTTCCTTTTTCCTTTCCTTTTTCCTTTCCTTTTTCCTTTCCTTTTTCCTTTCCTTTTTCCTTTCCTTTTTCCTTTCC
Organism: Tinamus guttatus; assembly: GCF_000705375.1. The sequence goes on along the minus strand of NW_010589209.1, from coordinate 20,285 downwards.
TTTTTCCTTTCCTTTCCTTTCCTTTCCTTTCCTTTCCTTTCCTTTCCTTTCCTTTCTTTTTTTTTTTTTTTGAAAGAGCAAGCAAGGATCTAATGCAATATAATTTATATTATTAATCTTACTATTGATTTTATACCCTCACTTAATGAGTTGTAGAGATATGTAACTACTAACAGAAAACATATAATAATCCAATAAAAAAAATGCTTAGCCTTCAGCAAATGCACAGCTGATGTTCCTTTTTTAGTTATCTTATCTTGTAATTTTCTGTAACAAAAAAGGTGAAGCTTCATTGTTAAAGTCAGTTTATTGTATGTCTTTACAAAGTGTGTATGGCAGAAAGAACTCATAATCATGCACTAATGGAATATTTTCATAAATTATTTCTCACCTGGAAAACCGGCAAACCACGATTACTACTGTGCAGACAACTCCATACAACAGTCCCACGTTAGCAGCAAAACATATGGTAAACACATAGGTACTAACCCATATGCTCTTTAAGGGGGAAAACACAAAGAGGTAATTAGTTTCAATTTTTGCAGCAATGTCTATTTTACAAGTTGGAAATCCAGATTTTTAAATTGTAGATACTTTCTTAGCATAAAAAGGTGAACATTAGGGTCTTAAAATGAGAAAAAAAAAAGAGCGAATTAGTAAAATAATACCTCTCCAGTAGAGAACATATATGGCATGAGACTACAAATCCTCATGCTCATAGAAGTTCACTTCTGAATTACTCAAAAGGGTATATATAGCTGTGAGAACACTATAATTCAGGACAAATTTAGTTGATTTGTAAAAACTATATTTGATTTTCCACATTGTCCAGCTATTATTTCAAAAATTCCTTATCTTTTATACAGAGAAGTGTCCTAAAGGTCACATACAAAGAACCCTTGTCCCACTGGTTGTAAAGTGGGAGTTATAATTTGCAATGAAGTTAATTAAAAGTGGCATTTGGCAGTGTACAGCTGACTAAAACAATTCAGTAATAATTAGAAATTCTTGACAAGGCAATTTATTTGCATTAAAATTTTGGAATTGCAGAATCCTTCTCCATCTCTCAATAACTGAATAGTAAAATATTTTATTTATATTAACTACAATTTAAAAATAAAAAGAAGCATATCTGAAACAATCATTACTTTTTTAAAAAATATAATTTATTACAAAGTAAAAAGATTTCTATATTTCAGGAGCTTTCCCTCAATTACTTTCTAAAGAGAAAATAGACACATCAAGATTTTAGAATTAAAATGAAAAAGTTATGAACTTGATTCCTTATTCAGCCTACTATCAGGAATATTTAGCAAATATTTCCTTGATGAAGACTTAAGTAAATCATTCCACCTAGCCTTTATATTTAAAGTGTAAAAGAAGAATGAAAAGTATTTTAACTTTTATAAATATACTGTTTTTAGGTGCCTGTTTCACCAATTACAATTCTTGTTAGAGTTTTCAGAAAAAAAGATCCCGTTACAATGGTATAATTAGTGTTAAAATTATCTGTCTTGATCCTTTCAGTTACTTCAGGAAAGCCAGAGACAACAGGATACTTTTAACCTTACCACAGGGATTTTGTTCAAGTAGAATTCAGAATTGCTATTTTATAAAACAGAAAAGAGAAGTCATATAGTATTAATTCATGCTTTCTACAGGACGGAATGATATACATCTCTGCTAAGAAAGCTTTTTGTTTGTTCTCTTTAATTTCTGAATTACAGAAGAAAAATGCTGTCTTTTCAATGACAGCAGCTAATTAAAGAGGTGGTTCATTCTCTATAGCAATGGCCCATTTCCAGTTATATATTTAAAATAAGATTGAAAAATAAAATAGCATCTTATACAAATTATTCTGATGTATCTACAAAGAATACTGTATATACTTAATAAATTAAGTTCTGATTAATCAGTAAAAAATGATTCTAAGATTTATAAATCCAATATATATCTCTAACTTTGCTTATTGCATGTAAAAGGGCTAGCAGAAGCACTGCAAGCCTGAAATTCAGTCTGGATCAATATTTATTCCAATTCTATAAAGACTGAATCCTTGACAAAGTCTAAAAACAAGCAAGCTGCTTCTACTGCAATACTGAGCTTCATTATCAGCTTGTTCTTAATATCACATCTAGGTAATCACTGCTGCAAGACCTGCAAAATTATTATCTGTAACAGAAGGGGAAAAAAAAGCATAAAAACACAATATAACGTGAAAAACACAATATAACGTGTATATAGGAAGAATCAAAGGGGAAAAAAAATACTGCTGAGTACTGAGAAGGGTAGTTATGTGCCCCTCTAGCAGCTAAGTATCTCACATCTTGTTATAACAAAGCAGAGGCAGCTATTGTGGTAGAGGATGAGCCAAAACAATCATTTTCTCATCTGTCAATCACCCTTTCTGCAATTTGTGTTGGCCTTTAGTCAATACTTTATTAGGAGGGGTAGTGCCAACTTGTAGAAAGAAGATATGCTGATCTGCTAAGATAATTTTTTTAATTCATGGATTGTCAAAAGTTCAACAAAGAAGTCATAAAAACATCAAAGACTTCTTGGTAACTTACTTTAAGATGGATATTATATGCACCACTGCATTTCTCAAGTCTCAAGTCAAGTTTCTCAAAAAATAATGTATTATAGGAATATGTTATTCTCAAAATCCAGCTTCAAGGTATGCTTATACTGAATAAATTAAAATAATTCTAAAGAGAGATAAAACTAATAAGTAGATGGAGATGGTAATAAGACATGGATTTATATTGAACTTTATATATACCCAAAGTGAATAGAAGCATTTGGAGCATGGAGGTATGGTGACTGTGCATGCATTGCACCTGCCTCCAAAGCTCAGTTTCTGCACCACTTTGAAAACAAATCATAAACTTCCCTTTCCACTGCAGGCTGAAAAGATAATCAGCTATCAGCTGTAGAGGTAAGATTTGTTTCAGTTCATATTAACTATGATTAATATAGATGCGTCTATGTGAGTCTAAATAGAGGTCTACAGCTGAGTGAGCTGTCCAGATTCCTACCAACGTCAATGAAAATTTGGTTATCAAATCCATTTAGGATGCCATTCATGTGACCCTACCTAATTATGCACATGCCCACCTTTACAAATGATGAATAATACTGCCAGTTTTACTGAGTATGCTGACCAGCTCTGTGCTGTCTACTGAGGCTGTGAAGACTTGCTCAGGTACAGATGGCCATGCTGTAGTCACCAGTATGTAGCCAGGAGCATCCCATTAAAAGCCAAAGTCCTGTTCATTCAGAGCATGCCTTGGGATAGGAGATGTAAAGGTACCCTGCACCAAAAATCACGATCCAAGTGCTGAAGTAGAAAATTGCCACTACAGTCATACAGTGGAGGTGATTGTGTAATAGCAGACTTTTAGAGCAGTTCTCTAATATAATTTTTCACAAGCACTCCATATGAAAGAGAGAGTTTTTTTTTTCACACAGACTGCCTAGGAGACAGATGGACTGGCGTAAGCATTATTCTTTAAAGAGAATTTATATGAAAATCACAGTCTCAAGGATTAAGTATTTGCAAGTCTCTTCCCACTCACTTAAAAAAATTATAGCAAAAGCAATTCAAGGTAGCATATTCCCTAAGAAAGGGAGGATAGAAAATCTCCCTGAGATGTCAAAAGCAAGAAGCACCCATGTAAAATCATTATCATAGGAGAGCTGACTTGCTACTCTGTGGTAATGTGTGTGTTAAATTCCTCCAAGCTTTCTCATGATTCAGGGCCCTTGCTGATTAATACCTGAAGAAACCTAAACGACTAAGAAACTAAGAAACTGATCCTTTGGAGAAAATAATGTAAGATATGAAATCGTATTGATGAGATCAAAATTCCTGCATAAGATTCCTGCAAAATTCCTGGGCCTTCTACTCCTACTGGCTTAGACTGAAGATTTGGGCTGTTTAAAACGGCAATAGAGAGGGCATGCATAGCCTTACCTAGCCTGATGGCCAGCCCCATGCTTGGGAACAGGAGCTCATAAACCTTTCTCAAAGCTCAAAACTTTTTTTTTTTTTTCCTGTCGTTCTGTGTTTTCTGACATTGCATGGATGGATGAGATAGAAAGAGAAAGAATGAAACAGAAGTATTATTGTGGCGGTTACCAGAACTGTTTTATTCGTTCCCTGTGGTTGCTCAGTGTTTTAGAACTTCATACTGACAAGGTCTTGGAAGATGACTGTCAAAAGTCCCTCCCTTTTGAAATGTATTTTAATTACTGATTTAATGCCATCCCTTATATATTTATAAACTTTTATTTCATACACACAGAGTGACCTTTCATGAACTAGCGTACATCTATCTTTATCATAAATTACTACCATTCTTTCTGATTTACAACTCAGCTACACAACTCAGCTATCTCAGGTATGATCATTTCCTGGCAAAATCATTTGTACAATTTCTAACATTTTTCCTGTCTGTTGTGTTTCTCTGTTGAATACTGCAGTGTTTCTCTGTTGAATACCTAAATCATATAATTATTTAAATTTCATGGGAGTATTTCTTATTTTATTGTCACTTTTACATACAGCATCATCTTCTGAAATAATTTCATCCCCTTTGGTCATTTTTGAATCCAACTGCTAACAGCAAAAAGAGTATTTTTATTTAGCATTCCATTACCAAGAACTAGTCTTTGCATAGTCTGAACAGCTGCACAAGTATTTTATATTATTTTTATATTGATATATGTGTATAATTACTTTTGTCATTTATTTGATTATTTATATCTATATTTTCATGTTTATATACAACAACATTTGCAACATTTTACATTATTCATATTTATATTCGAATCGAGCTGAGCAGTAATTTTGGAAATTGTTAATGCCATTGCAGATGTATTGGAACTGACAAAAAACCTTAAGTGAAGGAAGAGACTTTTAAGGTCATATGAATGCTCTGACTGATAGGAGTAAACCCTGGAGTAAGACTTTTCCTCTAGCAAGAAAGAAATCAAATGTGATTTGAGAGGTGATATGCAAAAACAGGAAGTTCCTCCTGTTTTTGCATGAACAGTTCCTGAGAATTTATCAAAAACAAGTCAAAAGACAACCAAAGTAAACATATGTAATAATATTTAGCTGATAACATTTGGTATTAGCAACCCATCTCCGTCAGCCTTGCTGCTGATTTAAATTCAGCTGTTCCTAAGCATTAAATTTGCAAGAAAAATCAAACCATGTTTCAAATGAGGAGACCCAGAGCTGCACCTTTTACATTTAAAAAGGTGTAGGTTTTGCAAAACACTAGTCAACAAATAAATATTCTTCATGCTAGTTGTGTTATGAGGATGCCACAATGACAATCTTAGAAAAGTGATAAGGAACAAGGTAAGAATTTGATTTAAACTACAATGCTCTGTTTCCCTGCACCATCATTTGTCAGACATATGAGCATAAGAGTCCTGTGTTACATGACGCACACCCTTCAAAGAACCACTTCCAGAAAGGACAGCTGCTAGTTATTTCCAAAGGTTTTATTGGAGTTCCTATCTTCAAAACACTATGGACAACCTAGGTAATGGAACTAATTTATTTCTAACATGCTGTCAGTTGCTGAGGTGAATCTTCTCAATCCACAACTAACACCAGTGCAGTCACTCAATCACTAGTCTTGGTTGGCTCCATCATTGCTATGCAGCAACATAAGATCAACATATCAGTTTATAGCCTTACTTCAGATTGTGCTACTTAGAGCAAATGATTTCCCCATCAGGCTAACAACTAATGGCACAACTACCAAAAAACAAATGATTGTTTCAGATATGTTCAGCCAAAAAGATAAACCCAGCCAATTGTTCCTCTGTGTAACATCTCTTAAAAATAATGATAGCTTCAAAGATGTAACAACTGACTATTCATCCATCCTTTTCTGCCAAAACCACAAAAGCAAAAATCAGTCCTGTTAATCTATCTTTGAGGACTCATCAAAACTAGGGAGCTTCCAGAATGTACTGTTGAAAAACTTGGCTAACTATTGGCCAAGGACTTGGCTATCTCAGTGCACTGCTGGAGAAGCTAGAGCTTTCCTTCCCATAACTACCAATTGCCTATAGTCCACTGTTGCCAAAACAATTCATGACTGATACCATTCATTTTTTAGGTCACCGGCAACCTGTGTTAAGCAGAAGACCAAATATTGTGCACGTGGCATAAAACAGACTTGGCCTATGTCTGGAGGAACATAAAGTTTCATAAAAGGTAGAGCCTTTCTTCTGGATTATGCAAAAAAAAATCTTCTGTCACTGTGAAAAATCTGACATATTCAAATCTCATCTTGTTTACTGAAACCCAATATTCCACCAAATATTTCATTCGGTCTAGACAAACCATTACTGTATTCTACTGCTGTAGAATACTAAATTAGTGAAGAATTCAATAGAAACTTCTACTGCTTTTGGAAACTCCTGCCTATTACCACAGAACAGAAGGATATAGTCAGGCTACCTTCCTGAATAGGTGTTAACAGAAAGGCACAAAATAAAAGTTTCCTAATGTTTAACGGATGTCTATACCAGTATACCAGTAAGATAAAAAATGCTTAGAGTACCATTCTGCCAATTGCCTAATATAATTAAGAGACCTCTCAGAAGAAAAAAATAGGAGTCTTCCTAAATATGGTGTAATTAAAGTGGGTCTAACTATTTGAGTGTGTCCCATCAAAACACTTGCAAGGAATTATGTGCAAATGTTTGTCAGATTTTGTAGACTTTGCACTAAAGTGTATTTTCATATTATATTTGTTTCCATCTATCTTTATCTGTCCACCTTTTCCATCTATCATGTCTCTTTCCACCTCCTTCTGCCCTATTGCAGCTCTCATCCTGTGGAATCTTTCACCATGACCAAAGAATCTCTCTTCTGGGTGCAAAACCAGAAGGGTTCAGGCAATTTACCTGCAGCACCTCAGGACTTGCAACGTTCCCAGATCTGCTTCTTGAGTACTGGTGACCCATACACAAAAAGAACAACAATGTCAGGACCTCAGATAATTCTATAATAGCAAAAGTGTGGTAACCAGCTAGAGTAGGGCTGCACAGACTTATAGAACAAGATACACATCTGTATCTTGATCTGTCTGTATATACATTAGTATTAAATTAGACTTGATCTTTAATCATTTGCTAGAGTTCTATTTCTCTTCTTTATATAAAGACAATTAACATTTCATATACGAACATTCTGAGACAGAAAAATAAACTGGTAGTACATACACGAAAATAATCGGTGTGTTATAAGCTCGTGCTTATGTCTTCTTAGACTGCAGAGCTATTAAAGTTTGTTTAGTAAGTATTTGTTAAAGCTTCTCAGGAAAACATCCTGAGGCTAAATTACACTTACCCAGTCTATTTTATCCACATTCCAATACTTTTTCAAGTCACGGAACTGCATCAGCATCCCCTTCAAGCCCACAACAATGATGCTTGCTAGAACACACTATAAGGGAACAATAATATAAAAAAAGCTCATTATGGAATTGGTTCTTCCTCCAGCTTGGTAGTCAATATAATTTAATTATAGAAAATCACGCTCAGTGTTTCAAATATGGGATACGTTCTGGGGACCTTGTGACACAAAAATGGGGCTATTAAACACAGTTTTTCCTTCCTGAAAGATCATGAGAAAAGGATAGGAACTTCAGGAAGTTCTGACTCTCTCCACTTCATCAGAGCAACATCAAGCCAGTGTACAAACACAGCAGCACTGATTTCAGAGCTCTAGGGAAAGGTCAAATTAATATGGATACATTTTGCACAAACATACCAAAAGTAAGGATAAGAGAAATATTTAGTTATATACTTACATGGAAACCTATACATGTAACTATATAAAAAATATTTATGTATCTATGTGCATGTATATTTTTCCATATTTATAAAAAAAATCTCAATATATTATGTATTAACCTATACATTTTATGATTTTGAGATATGTTCCTCCTTTGCTTTTCTCACTCGCATTGAAATAAAAGAGAGCTGTCTCAGATGGAGAATCAAGAAATCAAGTCTTTAGAAAATATTTGATGTAACCCTTAAAAATGAAGTACTGTACCATAGGCATCCAATATAGCATGGGTCCGACTACATAGATCACTACAAGAATTAATGCACAAGAGATAAGGCAAGCCACCTAAAAACAATAAACAAGAAAAGCACATTATTCAATCTATCTGAAAAGTTAAAATCTGTTAAAAGTTCTGTTAATCTAACACGACCGAAAAAGTTAAGAACCAGGTGTTGGAGATTCTGGCCATTAATCTACAGATTGAAGATGCATTTAGTCTTAATTTCTGGTGATTATCTTCAGCCAACTACAGCAAAACTATTGTAACTGATAACAATATTTTTGTTTGACTCTGATGTCTTCATAAAGACACAAACCACAGCATGACGTATTCAACCAGCTATTAAATATTGCATATTTGTGTTCAATATCTCGTTTCACAATATTCACAGCATTCGCTCTATTTGCATTCTGAAATATATAAATTACAGCAATGTACCCAGTGTTCCACTGGACCACAGATTTTTGTCATGAAACAAAAATTCTGTGTAGAGAACTATGTGTTTATCTTTTCACAAGAGAAGCTTTGTACTTTTGGGGAGATCAACACTAAAATGAAACAATTGTGTTAAGTCATCAACCATCGCTGATACTCACAATAGCATCTATATATTTTATCATAGAAAATGCAGTAGAAATTATATATTTATATTAAAAAGTGATACTTAGTGCAGGTAGCACAAATCAGGACAAGTGTGTTCAATTTTTTCTTCACAATATTAGACAATATTAATTTGATGGAAAAATATATTAAAATAGCAGTGTCCTACCAATTACAAAGCACAGTACTTCAGGCCTCATTAAGATACAGTCCAGATTCACAGAAGGTTTTTGACGATAAGTAGACAGATGCTCACCTTATTTTGGATTGATAAAATGTTTCTTTACTAAAATTATTAGGTTTCATTTTAAGAGACAAGTTGTTAAAAACAAAAACAGACAAGTTGTTAAAACACTAGAAAAAGCCATGTTTTTCTTAAAAAATCCTATCAAGAGGGGCTGTTTACAGAAAAGACACAAAATCTGGTGGTAGAGTCACAAGAAACTTTTCATTCTCCCCATCTCCCCTCAAAGTAACGTAAAAAAAAAAAAAAAAAAAAATATTGTTGGTTCTTCTTGAAGAACAGTTTTCAGCTCATGATAGTCCCTCACTTCTGTTGTTCTCCAAGGAAAAGATGGCAGATAAGAGTGAATGACATCACAGAATCTAAATATAGTCTTTGGAGAAAAAGGGGCTGCTGAGAGCCTCTGCGAGGCTCTTCACATTTCCCTCTTGACATGTCTAAAATTAAATTGACTTCTGTTTGTGCACTCAAAGCAACCCTTTGGTGTTCTCTTCACCTGTGATTTTACCAAAGCTTACCAGTCACATTACACTTTTCTGTTCATTCTGCCTAAATAGCCCCAAAAGAAGAAGGTGGAGTTGTGTTGCTCTCCAAAAAGGAAGAGAAGAAAACAAGAGAGACAATTTCAGGTGTATTATATAGCAAATTATTTCCATGGTCTTAATACATGAAGAAACTCTGATCTGTCCATGATAGTAAATGCTCAGCTGCTCATTTCTCTGAGCTGTTGTGACAAGAACGTTGGGGTTGGTTTCCAACAGTAGGAAATAGCTAATATCTATCCAAATAGCTGAACGTCATCTCTGCGGGCACGGTGCAGACCTACTCATGGACAGGACCTGCCACAAGGCAGAAACTGTCAGATTGCTAGGGTCTTTTAGGAGCAGCTCCCAAGGTTATTTTCACTGCATTTTGAAACTCAAATACAAGCACTGTTTTTTTTTGTTTGTTTGTTTTGTTTTTTGTTTGTATGTTTTTGTTTTTGTTTAAATCTTCGGTTTAGAGCTTATCATTAAATCCGTTAAACACCATTAGAGGGCACTTTTGCTACAGTTCCTGACAGTTCCTGACAGTTTCACTGACAGTTCCTTGTTCCTCTGAAAGGACTTATGTGCAGTTTCATGCAGTCTATGAAAGGACCAAACAAAACACTTAGCTTCCCACTGCTCCAGAATTTATATTGAATTAAATAGATACAAATTAAAGAGCAAAATCATTTGTTTTTCCAGCAAGACAGTTGTTGATCGGCTGGAATTCCATGCAGATTGTTAAAGATGACAGCGAAAAGTCATGCTCCAGGATACAAGAAAAGGGAGGATAGTAGGATACAGTAGATAAATCAGTACAAGTGGATAAATCAGTACAGTGAACAACTCACAGTCTTAATTACCCTACTTACTTCAGTCTGAGGCATTACCTGTGTTCTGGCGCCTGTACTATATAAAAGTGCTGTACGTCCCATTGCTGCAGCACTTGGTATGCAAAAGAAAAATGAAGGAATCACGTTGCTGAGGCCATGAGCCAAAAGCTCCTGCAAAGTTGTTAAAAAGAACACACATTTTTTTTCTTTTTTTCTATCATTTCAATGCTCCTTGCCAGCAAAGGTATTCCCTGTATAAAAACCAGTAATAATAAAGAATGGCCAAAATCTCCCAACACAGTGTATCATGACTCAGACCTAACTTGAATGATACAGCTGTTGAACCAGATTCATCAAAAGCTGAAGCAGGTACCTTATGTTCACAGAATAAATGACATTACTAATATTTGAAGATGAGCTTCAGTCAAAACATTTACACCCTGAGCCACATCTGCATTTTAACAGACCAGAGCTTGGAGTAGTAGCATCTGAGGTAGGTCCAGATCACATCTGGCTTATGACTCTGCTGAGAAAGGGCCAAGCATTGATTTCCTTTTTTTCAGAGCACGCTTTAGTGAAATATGGTAGCAATACTACACGACATGCTAGCTTTTGTTGCAAATATACTATATTTGCCTTGCACATCTGCCTGCCTCAAGGCAGAGGCATATGCATGGCCCCTGCGTGCAGCGCAGCTGTCTGGCCCAGGTGCACTCCTCATGGCACAGTGCAGCCCTCTGCTTGCACCACCAAATGCCCTGGCTCCTGTCAGCCCCATCAGTCATTTTTGCCCTATGATCACTATAGCAGATTTGGCAGTCCTATCTGAACCCACCCTGCTTCTTTTACAGCAGATTTGGCAGTCCTATCTGAACCCTGAGATCTGAATCTGTATCTTTTATACAAATAAACCTTTACTTCAAAGGATACTTCTACTTTGTATAAGCCTCAATTTATAACATCAGACACATGTTGGGGCTATAAGTACCTAGTTTATTTTAGAACTGCTTTGTTCCTTTAATCAGTGGCTTATTTAAAATCTTAGCTGGCCTAAAAGCTCAACTGCCACAGGAGAAGCAGTGTCTTCTCAGAACACCATAAAAATGTATTAACACTCAAATTGGCAGCTACCTGAACAGAATGTGGCATTATAAGATTAACCTGAAGGATTTGCTTCTTCAGTAGGATTCACTCAACCAGCCAGAATGTTCTACAGAGCTGAGCTGGGCATATTTGGTTTTTACTGTAATCACTGGAAGACCTCATGATGGCACCTGGAACTTCCCCTTTCCTCTTGGACATTCATCTGTATCACATTTTCAGAAAAATGAAGTATTTTCAAGGCAGACTGACAGTTAAGAGAAAGACCTTTACCTGGTTGTCATCTACAGTGTACTTAAACTTTTTAGCAGAGCCTTGGGCTAGAGAGAGAGATGCTGCGTAACCAACCAGTGCTACTCCAAAAGCTTCAGTGGCTACTTCAGGCAGGACACTCATGGGCGGTGCTTTTGGTGATGGTATCCTGTAAAAATCAAGGAAATTCTTTACAAAGCATTGTACACAGCCTCAATATACCTATGATTCGCAAAAATACAACATTTGCATGTACAGCTAATTTTTTGAATAATTCTAAAGCAATTTTTTCTCAATATTTCAGATTAGGGAGATTCCAGTCTTTTGAGAACTGCAGGGGAGAATTCGTATAAGAAGATGAAATGGCCCCAGATGGAGTCTCTCATTTGTAAATTCTGTTTTGAAAAATTAGTAAGGCATTATATATTAGCTCTGCTACTGAAAAAAATATAATCTGCAACAATTCCCTAATTTTTTAATGAGAAATAAACAAGATTCTGCTGGATTTTTTTATATATAATTGTATTTTAAAATATTAACATTTAAATGATTTAGTATTTTTGTAGGTTAGGGAGAGTAGCTCACATTCATTTCATCTAATTTTTGCCCCCTTACAGAAATGCCTATGTTAAGAATTAAATTACCCCAAACATCCTCTGTAGTTCTTGTGTCTTCTGGAGACTTGTCTCCAGGGCTCACACCACCTAAGAGCAGAAATGTACTCCCAGAGTTTCTAACACTCTCCACTGACAAGAAAGTTAGATATTCTAGGAAGCACCTAAAAATACCCAGGAAGGATCCATGTTCATGCTTATATTTTTCAACACTACAGAATATCAGCATGTCAGGTTAGACAGAAAATAAACTTCTGAATAAATTTGTGCCAATACAATTCATCAGCGCATAATACATATCAAAAATATATAACCTCATTTTAACTTTAGATCTATTTAGCATGTAATTTGCCCTAAATCTCTCAGCAGCATCCCATGCAATATTTTCCTCAGTATCTATTCTGAATTTTCTTTGCAACTAATTATACTGAATATTTTTTCTCCTTCTCATCAAGGTCATAGAAAAAAAGAGATTGCAATAGTCTTTACAATAAGCTTATATGGAGACGAACAACATATCTCTGATTAGATTTCTAGATAAAAAATATTTAATTCATTCATTTTTGCTAAGAAACCACATTTTCTAAAATTAGTGTAGGAGTGAGTGGAGAGGAATGAAGTGCAGCAATCTACAAGCCTTATCTGATTTCTAAGTCTTTTCTTCTAGAGTAACCCAAGGCAACCCACAGAAACAACAGAGAATGTTTTGCCCTCCTATTATACAACCACCAGCTCCACCAAGCATTTAGTACCCACTTTTTATCTCTTAAAGTAACGAATCTACCATGAAAATGTGCGAGACAGTATGCATTTTTATAACGATTTCTATACAGAGAAACCTTGAGAGACTGAGAGGGGAGCTATTGAGAGAGAAACTTTGGCTGAGGACAGCAATGAACATGGCAGATTTTTGCTACTTCTTATTTCAGCAAACTATTTTGACCAAAACTATTTAATAATCAAACTATTAAGTACATACTTAATATCCACAAGCTGAAGAAAAACACATTACCCTTCAGGAATATGTCCCACAACTTCTAGCCCATAGGCGTATTCCATATCAGCATAGTAGCAACCAACGGAGGTAGCGACTATCTATGTGATAATCAATACAGAAAAGATGTTAAGTTTCTATCAATTTTAGGTTCTCATATGATACCTATTACTGCAATACGAGGGATATAAATGTACATAATAATACTGAAATACTGAATCTTTATGCATTTATCCTTACATCAATCCAGTAAGATAGGGAAGTATTATTACAAAAATCATTTACAAGAAGAGATGTGAGGCAAAAAAAAGCTAAGATCCGGATGAGAAAAAAAAGAAAGTTTTAAAATGGCAGGATGAAGAATGGCTACACTAGGATTTAGATACTCTATCTTTATGAAAGCAATGTGTAACAGTCTCTGAAAATATCAGGAATCTTGCCAACTGGCATTTAAAATGTTTCACATAATACACACTGCAGGTTACAGCCATTTTAAATTCACGCAAACAACGTAAAGCAATTCATAATATAGATGCTCCTGAGTGGTCTGACTCAGCTGACACTCTCTGTGCTCACCTAGTCCACATTGGTAGTGTTGACTTGGGCACAAAACACTGCAGAAGAAGGGGTGCCTGTCTCTTATAGTTATGTTCCAGTGGTAAGAAATCCTGCTGAGGAAGTGGAAAACTTGACCCTAAGGAGATTCAAACTCACTTTGCCTACTTTTTCTGAAAAGAACATGTAAACTCCAGACAAACTGTCACTTTATGATCCTAGGTTTGCTTGTACATTGCATGCAGTTTAGCATGAAATATAAAGCAGGTCCCAGAGCAAGGACCAGATCAACTCTACCTCCTTTTCCATCATTTTGTCCAAGAAAAATGTTTGTTTTGTAAATCATTCCTTCAGCAAAGGAAGAGCAACTGTGATGATCTACTCTGAGAAGCACCTGCCCTTCAAATTTGTTTATTTTCCATTGGAGATCTTCAGAAAAAGAGAAAAATTCTCTCCTGGTTCTGGTAACTTGAACAGTACTTAAGCTTTAACAGTAGAGATTTACAGTGCTATAGAGAATTTCAATTTAGCCTATGCTGTGTGAAAGGAAAACTTTAAGTAGAATTGAAGAAAATTAAATCTTAGATGCTTAACTTCATTGCAGACAAATAACAATCAATATCTAAACCACAGATATCCCGTATGACTTTCCTGGAGTTTCTATTTGCCAGTTACTTTTCATTTTCTGTTTTGAATTTCTTACACTGTAATATTTTAGACTTTGTGTTCTTGTAATTATGCAATAAATAGTAAACACATGAAAAATATTTTACAAATTGGGAACATATGTCATTTCTTTCTTGGTTATTTAGCTAAAGTGTTTCCTCTTCTTGTATTCAACATACAGCTATGAAATTTAGCTATCCATTTAATTAGTGGCAGGAGTGGCTGTGGGTAACTGTTGACAAGACAACACAGTAAACTTCAGCAGATTAGTTGAACCACTGAAAGCTTTGTAAAGCAAAAAGTCTGATATTTGATTCCATACTTACCAAAACTAGATCGATGGGAAGAACAAATTTAATGTTTCTTTTAAATTTCTCATTCAATTCTTTAACAAGAACAAGCACCACAATGCTCAGCAGGGACAGAAGTAAAGCCTCAAGCTGAACTGATCTGATATTCTCAAATACATAGGCATAAATCTGGGTGATTGAAATGAAAAACAAGCAACAGTCACAGATCACAAAGTACATTGCTTTGTGCTATGGCACAGTGTAAACCACATCAGCAATCTAGAATTATCCTTGAGGATTGCAACGACACTCAGGAGTTGAGGATTGGCATTCATGTAACACTGTGCAGGCCAGAAAAACATCAGGTTTCTATAGGTGAAATACTGTGGACTTTTGATAAAGTTTCAAAATGCAGTGAATATTGATATATAAGGAATACTATAAAAATCTATTGCTAGAAGTAAGCAAAAATACTGGAGTTAATTCAACATTACACAAAAGTTAAGGCACTGAGCACCAGGACCTAAAACTCGGGCAGACCAGTACAGTTTGACATAAGATGAAGAAAGGAATTAGGGGGATGAATGTAAGGAACCTGTGAAATAAGAGCAGAAATATCTAATAGGAACAGAAATAGCTATGAAAATCAACAAAAGGGATCTACGGTGATTAATAAAATATTCTAAGTGAATAGGTGGGTTCAGAAAAATACATTTTTTCCTTTACTCCGGCATTGATCACTTGGTTATCGACCGAGTTCATCACCACTTCATTGCACAATTGAGAAATCACTGAACATCTGCAGGCTTTGAACTGCATCTCCATTATACAGGGAAAACTGAGATTTTAGTTCTTTTCCAGACTGAGGGTCCAGAAAGCAAGGTATAAAACAATATGGTAACAGAGCAACAGAAAATAATGAAGGAAAATTTCAAGTTCACTGAAATGTTCAGGAGAGCTGAAAAAGGTTGGAGGAATTTCTGTTTAGGAAAAAAAAAAGAAAAAAGAAAAAGAAAAATTATGTTCCTATCACCAGGTAGGATGCTTCATGAGTAATAGAAATGGTCAATTCCCTAGAGGAATAAAGAGACATCAACTTAGACATAATCCATATGCTTACTAAAGCTGCAGGGAAAAACATGATAGGCTCAGTCACTTGAATTCTGCATTAGGGTTTTCAGAACTATTGCTTGGGCTGAAGTGTAAACTGTGTAGAGAAAGGAAGCTATAATAACAAACTACACCTGGCTGTAAATTTAGACTGCATTACAAATATTTTCTTTTAAAACCACAACATTAATAATAATAAAATCAAGCACCCAAGGTGTTTTCTGTAACAAAATCTTGCATCACTAAAAATGATGCTTCTAATTTTATCAAAATTTAGATTAATAAATTTTTACAGCAGAGAATTGTTTTCAGATAAACTTATAACAACAACAAGGCTGACAATCTGAAGCCTAAATATGGATATTTATATGAGACAGGAGAAAGTACTAGAACAATTGCCCTAGCTAATAACCCTGAACTATCAGAAGGTTGATCAACATGACAATAAAATATTTTTCCCACTGTTGGGATTCTGTCATTTCTTGAAGAAATTATACTCGTTTTATAGAATGAGTAAATAACCAAATATTTCCTGGCTTTTCCTGAGGAATAAAAAAATTCTTTTCCTGAGCAATAAAAAATCTACAAAAACTGCTTCAGAAAAAGATGAGAAATAAAATTTTCCTCGTAAAGTACAATAAAAAAATGTAATCCAGTCTTTTGATACTTAGTTTTAAACTTCAGATTAAGGACATGCCAAAACCAGCACAAATGCTTCTTGGAATCTGGAAAAATATTTTCAAATCAACTCTTTTTATTAGATTATTATTACATTATTATCTGTTCTTTGTAAATAATATGACGTCTATATGTCACAAATCTAAAGAAGAAATCTGAAGATAGTAATCAAACTACAGTTTTTAACCACATATTAGCCTACTAACCAGAGCATGTGGATTGCATCCAGAGTGGCTTGGGACTGTTCTCTATAATCACAATTTTCCAAGAACATATTTTCGAGAGAGAACAGCGCTCGTCTTAGTGCCGAGCAGAAGCTGTGATTAATTAGAACAGAAGAAGGCAATCTGGAAAAGTATATTGCAAACTGCCCACAACCTCACCAATGGCTAAGATAGATAGATTTAAGATTACAAGAGAAGAGAAGAATTCTATTTATTCCTAAACATGGAAATCAGAAAGCTATCGGCTTTCTGAAATGACTGGTGTCCACTGAAGTGACAGCATGAGCAATTCCAATCTATAATATTGAATTTAATTTTTCATGGACAAGTTAAGATTTAAGCTTGAGATAACCAATGTAATGTTAATGAAGAATTACTAAGAAGTAGGTATAAATTTTAGAAATTCTATCTTTCTTTACAGATTGAGTAAAAAGAAGCAATGGTTTCTTCCATTTAATTTTTAAAATAAAATTTTTAATTCCTTTTTTTTTAAAAAAAATCTTCTAGATTTTTGTAGCAGGTCTATCAGACTTTGTAACAGGCACTTTTATAAAAACAGCTTATTGTTTTCTTTTGTGTTTCTGTTCAAATCACACTGAATAATATGTACACTGCATAAGAAAATAAGCAAAAAAGAATCGCCCCATCCTCAAAGGGCTACACTTTTAAAGAAAATGCTGGAAATGTCAGTGTTCTCTGTGCACTGAAACAAAACCGGCAGTAGTACATAAATATTCGATCATTTACAACATCAGACTAAACAGCTTCTGTTGACTGTTCTGCTCCAAGATAGTCATTCTCTGAAAACCTAAAAACATCAATTTCATAATATGATTGGCAAAGCTCAATGTGCAGTTAACAAATGCTCTAACTGTCTGTATATTATGCAGTTCACATGTCATATTGTTGATTCAATTACTATAATCATCAAAGGTGAAAATGCAAATACTAAATATAAGCACTCCAAATTCAGGAATGTAATATCACTGATCTGGAATGTTTGAATGGGTATTTTTTAAATGGATGTTCACAAATGTTTTCTTCACAAACATCGTTATGAATTCAATATTTTTAGATATTCAAGTTCATCCTTAGATGATAAACATGTAATAATTTATAAATTATGTAGCAGAGATGAGGCTAATACTGTAGCATACAAATAGTAGTTTTGCATGTCGTTACACAGTTATGAGAACTAAAAGATATGATTAGGAAGACATTAGTTGAGCTGTTTTCCTCCCTCTTTATATATACATTTATTGCTAGTTTTGCACAAAGATTTTTGATGAAAACGATGTGGTAAAATTTGAGGAGTCAGCAAA
>NW_010589208.1:105841-119996 GCF_000705375.1 Tinamus guttatus | reverse complement strand
TGCCCCCTGCTTCTCACAACTGCATTATAAAGTAGGAGTCTCGTAGTTTGCTCTGTTCTTGACCCTCTGCTGAGAGAGCTCGTTTGGAGGCATCGGGACGTGTCCGCCCGGCGTTTGCCTGAGATGTGAACATTCGCAACAGAAAATCGGGAGCTTCCTTAGACTCCATCATGTGATGGTGGAAAGCAGGTGTATTAACCTGATAACCCCCAGCTGGCCAGCCAGTGCTGTGCAGTAGTCAGCAGCGTGTGCTTGCTGCATTTGAAACAGCCTCTTCTTCAGCACGTGCTGCTCTTCCAGAGCACCGAGGTGCCGGCAGAGCCACGCGCTCTAGCCTAAGACCCGTGCGGGCTCGTGGCGGCTGCTGGCTCCCCGCACCGGCCCTGGCAACCGCGCAGCACCCTGTGTAGGGGCTGAAGAGGAACGTGCAGGAGGATAACGTATGTTCTCCTGCTAGATCAGTTTTCAGCAGGCCAGGCCCTTAATGCTGGGAAGTTACCATGAGAAATAACAGGTGATTCAAGAGCAGGGGCGCCAACGTGAAGATGTAGGCAGGGAAAAGTATCAAAGAAGGTAACGCTAGCTCTGATTCAGAATGTAGAATCATAGAATCATAGAATGCTTAGGGTTGGAAGGGACCTCTAGAGATCATCTAGTCCAACCCCCCTGCATACGCAGGGACACCTAGAGCACGTGGCACAGGACTGCATCCAAGCGGGTTTTGAAGATCTCCAGAGAAGGAGACTCTACAACCTCTCTGGGCAGCCTGTTCCAGTGCTCTGTCACCCTCACTGTTAAGAAATTTTTCCTTAAGTTCCTATGGAATTTTTGATGTTTCAGTTTCCGGCCATTTCCTCTAGTCCTATCAGTGGCCACCACTGAAAAGAGACCATGACCGTCCTCTGCACTCCCTCCCTTGAGGTATTTATATACACTGATTAGATCCCCTCTCAGCCTTCTCTTCTCCAGGCTGAACAGGCCCAGCTCCCTCAGCCTCTCCTCATAGGGCAGATGTTCCAGGCCCCTGATCATCCTTGTAGCCCTGCGCTGGATTCTCTCCAGCAGCTCCACATCCCTCTTGTCCTGTGGCGCCCAGAACTGGACACAGTACTCCAGATGCGGCCTCACCAGGGCTGAGTAGAGGGGCAGGATCACCTCCCTCGACCTGCTAGAGATGCTCTTCTTAATGCAGCCCAGGATTCCATTGGCCTTCTTGGCCACGAGGGCACACTGCTGCCTCATGGTCAACTTATCATCCACTATGACAGCCAGGTCTTTCTCTGCAGAGCTGCTCTCCAGAAGGTCGGTCCCCAGCCTGTACTGGTGTCTGGGGTTATTCCTTCCCAGGTGCAGGACCTTGCACTTGGCCTTGTTGAATTGCATGAGGTTTTTCACTGCCCAGTTGTCCAGTCTGTCCAGGTCCCTCTGGATGGCAGCGCAGCCCTCTGGGGTATCGGCTACTCCTCCCAGTTTGGTATCATCAGCAAACTTGCTGAGGGAGCACTCTGTGCCTTCATCCAGGTCATTGATGAATAAATTGAACAGGACTGGACCAAGGACTGACCCCTGGGGGACCCCACTAGCCACAGGCCTCCAACTAGACTCTGCACCGCTGATCACCACTCTCTGGGCCCTGCCATCCATAGCTTTATAATAGATGAGGCTAATCTGCAGTACCTGTTCTGGAGAATCTCTCATAGTTTTCAAGATGAAGCATGGTTAAAAGGACAGTAGCTAGCTAGCAAAACCAGTTGGGGTCCTGTTACAGTTTGAAGGTTATCTTGTGTATAAAAAACACTTGCTTTTGTACTGTAGCTCCAGGCCCAGTGTTTTCCTGAGAGCGGGGCAGTGCGCCAGCAGTCCGAAGGCCACGTACGTACTGGGCTGTGTAAGGTGAATTTCCTGCTGTGTGGAGCTCAGCAATTCCCCCAGCTCATGTATGGGCACTAACATCTTCCTCTGGTTCTAGAGGCCTGAGCTATAACAGTGAATTTCCTGCTGCTTTCCTACAGCTTTGTTGTGAAGCAAACTGAGCCTTCTGCTGTACTAAGCTCACTCTTAGAAAAGAATGAGGGAAATCCTTGTCCTGCTCCCTTTTTTACCAGTCAGGATACTGGAGACTCGCAAACCTTGCTGTGCCGCCTCAGACCACTCACCGGCCTTTTATCTTCTGCTCCTGTGTTGTCTTTGTCTTGGGCACGGAAACTCCCGCACTTACCACGTGCTCTCTCTTGGACAGGAGGCTTCTCACAGGTTTGCTCTGCCTGTGAGTGGTTCGGAAGGAGCGATCAAGCAGGAGAACTTTGTGCTGAGCACTTCAGGGTAAGTGGCTGCACTGCCAGCGCGTTCCTTCTGCTCTGCTGGTGCTCTCAGGTGGGGATGTGCTTGGCTGTGCTTGCCAGAGGCAAGTCACTGGTGAGATGAAGGGGTGCTAGAGAACTGTTCCTGCTGTCCTTGCTCCGTGAAGTGCCTGTGATGCTCAAGAAATCTCCTGTTTCTGGAGAAACAACGTTATTATATTATGCATAACATAAAACTGCATTATTATATTGTAGTCTGGAAAACAGCATTATTACTTACGTGAGCATCTTCACTGATGGTCTGCGTGGCTTTTCCAGAGCAGAGGGGTTTCCTTCAGTACAACCCAAATCCCGTACTCTCACAGAAGGCTGTTTTACGAGTGTGTTCTGGGAGCTGCCTTAGACCTGTGCAGTTTCCTACTGAAATCTCTAATGCAGTTACTGTTTCCTGACCTTTCGCAGCTGTGTTGTGTCAGGGCACTGCTATCTATGCAGTCCTTGCCAAGGGGACCTAGTCTGATTTCCTGGGGCTGGTGGATTGAGTTAAAAGACCTGAATTCTGACCTTGGTTCAGTTTCTGACTCTGACCTTGGGTAAATCTTAACCTTTGTCTTAATCTCCCTAAAATAGCAAAGATAAATCTACTTGTTAGAGCCAACCAACACCTGTGCAAAAGGTGCTACTGAAGTGCAGTTCTGAAATTACATCTGAAATAGGTGTTCTTTTTTTGACCTTCAGTGTAGTCCTGTGTCTGGACAGCTGTACTCTGGCAGTTTGCAGGCTTGCTGCAAAATAGGGGAATTTTAATCCTTGGAAACAGTTTGATGAGACTGCAGTGCTTTTCTGCACTTGTACATGAAGCACGTAGCACTCCTGTGTCATAATCTCTCCATATCTCATGTTTGTTCCTGTTAGAGCTGCTTTTAACAGCCACCGAGTTGTTGATAGGTAATACATGCAGTCAGCTGGGTTCAGAACAGAATGTAATGTAGACAGGGCAGTTATGTGGCTATAAAGAATGTGACAGCAGCTGAGAAGGCTAAAAGGGCTGAAAACTGGGGATTTGAAATTGTGTGTAGAGAAAGCATATACTATGGAGGAGCTCGAGACCCTCTTTGGAGATGTCATCTGTATCCCCCAAGCAAACCCTTGTCCAGCAGTGGAGATGTTTTGTCTCCTGCCCCCGTGTTTTGCCCTGGGACCTTGGCTGGCCGCGTGGCGTGGGGCGGGTGCTGCTGTGCTGGCAGCTGCTGTGGGTGTCTCTTGCCTTCCTTGACCTCTGTTGCCCAGATCTCTCTTGTCGTTTCAGCACAGACCAGGTGAAAGGTGTGTTAACGCTTCAGGGAGATGCCTTGTGTCAAGCAGTGAGTACTTGCCATGCCTCTTGCTTTGTACTACATTGGGGAATGATGGAGTACTCATTCCTATTATGTTTATTATTTAAGGTAGGCTGGAAATACTTAACATTTTAGCAACTATTGAAAGTTGTCAGGATCCAGCAGCTCACATACCCATGTCTGATGACAACTGGCTTATTTATGCTACTGAGTTGTGCCAGTGCCAAGGATGGTTTTGCAAAAGCTAGGGTGCCAGCTGAACTGTGCACTTGGTGTGAGATGCCTCCAGGTTGAGTTACTTGGGTGAAGGCAGTCGGTGAGCTGCTGCCCCTGACTGAAGTGTGTTGATATGGTGATGGCAGGTAGTGCTGCTAATACCAAATCTCTGTGGTGAATGAGGCAGTGGGATTGTACCTGGATTTATTGCCCATATTGTCAGTAATGTTTGGTGCAATATCAGATTTTCTCATCAGCCTTCTGACTGGAGCTGATGGGTCTTGCCTGGCTCACAGTTCACTGAATGCCTCATTGCTTATCCTTTGTATTAACCTATTGCTGGAAAAGGAAGATGGTTCTGGCTGTGCCAGGACTTCCTTTAGTTGCTTGCGAAGGCAGCCTGTGAGCTCGAGTGGGGTGGGACTGGCAGATCCTGTGTTTTGGGTATGAGGGTGACTTCCTCTCACATGTTTGTTTCTTCCTTCAAGGACATTAATTTGAAAATGCCCAGAAATAATCAGCTCCTGCACTTTGCATTTCGGGAAGACAAACAGTGGAAGCTGCAGCAGGTACTGTTAGCTTTAGGTAACTGCCCTTGTGCAGAGTTTGTGCTTCCCCATCAGCATGTGTAGCTCCTTGCTATTGGAGAGGGAGTGTGATCTCCATTCTGCATTATCCAACTCCAATGGCGAAAGCTGAGGGAGGAAATGGATAAAAGTAAATTGGAGTTACAGAGCTAGTACAGAGGTTTGTGCTGCTTGTTCCTGAGGCACTAGCAAGCTGAAGGTTTCCTTAGCTGCAGTCATAATACTTTAAAAGGGGTGCCTTGGGTGCTTGCACAGTCCTGGCCTTGTGACTTTTTGTAAAACCAAGACTGTTAGGGCAGAGAGTGATTTTGAAGGCTTTGAACTCAATAACTTTTGTTCTGACACACTTCTTACTGCCGAGAGCAAATCTCACTGCCTTGTTTTTCTGTAGCATAGCTGAATTCCTTCCATAAAGGAGTTAAAAGAATGTGACTAGTCAGAGCATTGACTCTTCCCACAGATTTAGTGGGAGAAGCTTAATTTCAGAGCATCCAAGGCCCTGACTTTAAGATAGCTTCCCACAGTTAATCTGTCATAGCTTAGCAGGTTGGAGAAAGATGTATATCAGATACTTTACTATGCCATACCTTAGATTTTTTTTTTTTTGGGGGCAGGTAATCAGGTTTTTTGGTTTTTGGGGGCAGTTTGCAATGGCTTCCAGGAATGGGGGGCCCGAAATCCCTTTTCCTTCAGGGCAGCAGCCCTATTTTTATTGCTAATCCAGGTTGTAGGTGTCAGACTGTCTATGTCCAGTCCTTCATCAGAGATCACTAATGCATCTGAATAGGTGTCTGCTCTTCAGAGAAAAACAGCCTTTGTAATGTTTGAGTCATCACTATTTCATCTGAGTTAAAGAGATAGTCGAGGGAACCCTTAATTTCTAGTGTATATTGTAGGGAGTGCTTCTTTAATAGGTCTGTATTTTGTACTTTTGCAGATCCAGGATGCTAGAAACCATGTTAATCAAGCAATTTACCTGCTTATGAACAGAGATGTAAACTACCAGTTCAAAACGGGCTCGGAGGTCCTCAAGGTGAGAAGAAAGTGCACTCAATTTGGGAAGGAATGCACATGTTTCTTTCCTCCCTCTTTAAAGTGCATGTTACTGTTTGAGTCTCTGTTGGAAATGTATTCCCCAGCCTAGGCATATGTACCTGGGTCAAGAGTTTCTTCATATTTGATATGGGACTGTAGCAGTGTGACATCAGAAACGTGGCTGTAAATCTCTGTGATTGCCTGAGCAGTTAGTGCCCTGTAGCACAGTGGTGATGTTTTGAGAGCATCTCCTTTGCTCTTTTCTAAATGATGCTGTTACATAAGTCTTGCTCTTCCCAGTTGGTCAGTGCTTTTGGGCAGAGAAGAAATGAGCTGGTCATCAGCAAACTGTGGTTACTACTATGGATTATGGTTACTGCTCACGATTTACTGATTTACTGATGATCTGAAAGTGCTTTCTCACTTGCAGTAATGGCATTGCTGTCTGGTACAGACCAGCTGCTGTGTGGCACAGTGCCCAGCTGTCTCCTTGGAAATGCTGTCTGGACCATATAGAGTTCGAACTTATTTATTAGAAACTCACCACAGTATTGAGCATAAGAAAGCTAAACCAACTTAGTATCCAGACAGGCAAGGGCCCTCAATGAGGAGGAGGTGCAGAAATCAAACTATTTCTTTTTTACCTTTGGATGAAAGGGAAGAGAGAGAAATTGGTCCCCATCTTAGCAGTCATGAGCTCTATACCAGATGTGTGTTGCTTCCTACTTTTCTCTAGTGTGCCATGGGGACCTTATGGATGCAAATCTCTCTCAGAGGTAAAATTTGAATTAAAACTAACCTTGGTTGAAATTCAGGACAGTAGAATATGACAGGCTCTGTGCTGGCAGGCTGTAGGAGCAGCAAGAGCTCCTGAGGGATGTGTCTGCACTTTCAATGACTTATTACCACAGAGGAACTTCTGGTTGAGAGGGATCCTGCAAGAGATAACAGGCTAATGAGTGCAGTTTTGATGCGGAGATAAAAGTGCAATTAGCAGGACATGCCTCTAACTTACCTGCACTGGTCAAGCAGATTGCAAGTCTAACCCAATCTGAGGTCAAGAGATCTTTGATCTCCATTGGCCCAATATCTACATGAATTCTCCTTCACCTGGATTGTTCTGGTTTTAATATCTATAACAGGCTGCAGCACTCTGCAGTGTGACTGTGTAGGGATCACCTCTCAGTAGTGTGCTCTTTATATTTTTGCAGCTCATGGATGCTGTGATGTTGCAGCTCACGAGAGCTCGGAATCGGCTCACCACTCCAGCCACCCTGACTCTACCAGAAATTGCCTGCGGTGGTCTCACAGTAAGTATGTGCTGCTCTACATCTGCATACAACCTGGCAGCACCCAATTGCCAGGATCTTTTGTTGCATTTCAGTGGGATTGGGGTTTAGAAGTGCCCCTGAGGCCCAAAGAGAGAAAGCAGAAGTAGGTGAGAACTCTGAGCTCAGTGGTGTTTTTGACTGCTGTGTATCTCCCCGTGGAAGAGCTTGGGCGTAAGGACTCCAGCTCTATGAGATTCTGGTCTGTGCCTTGAAAACTTGTCTGGGCTGATTTGGCCTTGTGAGCACCAGTAAGAGGAATCATGGAACGTTGCTCCATCCTCCTCCGTCACCAATGCTTATACCTGTACCCCTTGGTCAGGTTCAGCAAGAGGAACAACTGTTCCTTGCATGCTAGTCTCCTTGCTCGATATCTTTGTTGCTTTCCTAATGTCCCTCTCACTGTGAGGTAACTGCAGTATCACTTAGAAAAAAAAGTATTGATTTCTTTGCTTTAAAAATAACGGTCCTTTCACTGATGAAGAAACTACTTATCTTCTCACCAGAAAATGTTCACCCCTGCTCTGCCTCCAGACATCCTTGTGAATTTCTATATTAACCTGAACAAGCTGTGCCTGACTGTCTACCAACTCCATGTGCTGCAGCCCAGCACAACCAAGGTGACGCCTTCTGTTGCTTCAGCCTCCTTTATTCACCTTTCCCAGACCTCCTCCCTGAGGAGGAGGTTGCACTGTTAGGTGGTATACTGCTTATAAGTTATATAACTTCATGTATTAACTTATATATAAGTTAAAACAGAAATGACTATGTCTGTATTTAGAACTGCTGCAGATGAAACACTGTATTTAAATTTAGTTTGGCACATGGCCACTTTAGTCAAGCAGGAAGTATCAGTGTTCTGGAAAAAGCTAGTGAGTATTTTTTTTTTTTGCTAAATAATGCTTCTTGCATGACATAATGGTGATTTTTAGAATTTTTGGAAGGTTATAGTTGTATTATTTCCTTTTTAATCAAAATAGCATCTCCAGGTCTTATAATTTGAGTTTTGATGTTTTTTCTTCTGTTTCACATTTCTACATTGAGAGTGTTACACATAGATCAGCTTGATATCTCATATAAACAGAATTAAACTCTTAAGGATAATGAAATGCAATCCCTCCATAAGGATGTTTTTCCTAAAATCTCTCTTCTATTTTCCTTCTGCATCTTCAGATCAGTACAAATATACTCCTGTCATGCTAAAATTTAGAGCTAAATTAGCCCCAGCCACTCTGTAGACTTTTCTTTCTGATGAAGCAAGGAGTCAAATATCACAGATTTAATATGTTAATTACACTTTCTTAAACAGATGCATATATAATACAGATATTTGTTGATATAAGGCTAATGTAACCGCAAATCTTAAGGTTCTCTAAATAGTTTATTTACTGTGGCCAACTTCTAATGGCTTCTGCTTTCTCCTCTAGAACTTCAAGCCTGCTGGAGGGTCTGTTCTGCACAATCCTGGCGCTATGTTGTAAGTGTTGTTACTACAACACTGTGAGCTGTGTAACATGGATAGGAGGATGCTGAGGATAAGATTGAAGTGGCTGTAAGCAGCCTTGAAAAGGGCCCATGAGGAGCATCTGCTAAGTGGGAAATCAGGACTGAGCTATTTGCTCTGGCTCTGAATGCATGTGTACCTGTGTTTCTTTAAAGTGTTTCTTTAATGACTTTGTTAGAGAGGCCCAGAGATCCAGTTTTTCAGGATACAGCCCATGCATAGACTGTGATGAGGTTGGCAAGAGATTGGACTTGTCAGCCAAAAAGCGCATTAACTGTTGGCATTGCAATCTGCATTTCCTGTATTGTTCCTCTCTGGAAAGTGGTAATGTTCCTACTTAAACTTTATTTAGTTTTTGCTTGTCTCTGAGTCTGATCAGGAGCAGACTGAGACGTTTTTGTTCTGTAACTTTGCCAGGTGCTGTTTTAAGTGTAGTAGAAGTCGTGGTGATCTCTCATGAAAAGAGAACAGTGGAGGTGTGTGTGAAGCTGTGCTCTTGTTTCTCCACAGTGAGCTTGGCAACCAGAGGTATGAAGTCAGCCATGTTCATAAAGTGGAAAGTGTTGTGCCGTGGTTAAATGACGCCCTTGTCTTCTTCACAGTTTCACTGCAGCTTTGCCAGCAGCTGAAGGACAAGGTAATGGCCTTAATAAAGAAGCTTTGTTTTTAAAGGATTCCAGCTATTAAAAGGACTTCAGATTGCCTAAAAATGTTATATGATGTTATTCAGTATGTGTGTGTGTATGTATGTATATCTATAAAAAAATATTGTACAGAAAGCAAGTGGTGAATACACTACAGTACTCTGGAACCAAACAGCTGGTTGGCACTGCTCATCAGACAGACTTCTAGGATGGATGTAGTAGCATGGCAGATGTGTTTGCTGACCTAGTGACTAGATGGAGAGGAGTGTGTTCTCATTCATGAGTTGGATGTTGGGAAATGCCAAGGTCCTGGAAAGGAGGTGTAGAAATCTGTTCAGTAAACCAAATTGCAGTAGACCTGCCATCCTGAGCAAGTAACTTTGTGCTCCAAGCTCTGGTGACAACAGTAGCAAATCTGCCCTTCTGAAATGCAGTGCTGGGAAATGCTGTAAAATTCAGTCTTGACACACATTGTATGCTTTTTATTCTATAGTCTGGTGGACCGGGAACTTACCTGCCTCTTCTCTTGCTTTCCAGATCTCTGTTTTCTCCAGTTATTGGAACTACAGGCCGTACTAGTTCTCTGTGGAGTGTCCAAGCCCTTACAGCACTGCCACTGTCTCCCTGTTTATTTGAGTCCAGGTCAGCCAGAGGAGGAGTGCTGTGGTTCACTGCCCTATGTCCCACCATAGGGTAGGTCTGGTGTTTCTGGAGAGGAACCTTCAGTAGCCTTGTCTGAGACTGCTGCATGTGCAGAACACTAAGCAGTGCTGTGTGGTTGGCAAGAGCTTCTGCCTGTCCTTGTTCACAACTGGGTTTGTGGTTAGTGCTTTGCAAACCCCTGATGATCCGCGTAATTCTGTTCAAAGAGACAGTGTAGGGCTGTGGACCACTCTCTCTAACTGTATTTGCACACAGTGCAGTAACTAACTGCTGGGCGATGAGCTGGCTGGGAAGTGATGAAAACAGACTAATCTCACCCTTCACAAGCAGTGCGGGGCTGCTGCTCCATGTAGCAAAATACGGTGTGGTGACCTGGTCCAGCTGAAGTTTTGGCTAGCCCTGAACTTCTCCCTCTTCTGTTCTGTCCCTAACCACGTTAATGATTCCCCTTTGGGGTTTATTCTTACTTGCTGCTATTTGAACTCTTTTTTTCCCTGGCATCAATGTGATCATCTACATTAATATTTTTTTCCCAAGCCCTAGTTGGGCCACTTGTTTTTTTCCAGGTTTATTATCTTGTTTTCACTCTCAGCTTCTGGAGCTGCCCCAGTACCTAGAGCAGAGCTCGGGTTCCCACTGTGCAGTCTCACATCCTGTCATTAAACCCAAAGTGAGTACCACGTTGTTCTTATGACTTGCTGCCTATCTGTGGATGCTGCAGTATGTAACTCATTCCTCTAGCCAATGATAGCTGTGAAATAAAGATCTTCAAACCTGCTGTGCTCCTGTGGGTGTCAGTGCTGAGAATAAAGTGTCAAAGACTCTGTGGTTGTTCACAAGTGAGGGTAAGCTGTGCTTAGGTGTGGTATTGGGCATGCTTGATTACTGCTTGGCTAGGGTGGAGGATAGAATACAGTAGTGGTCTCTAGAGGCCAGAGCTTTACAGCTCTTCAAAGGCTGGGATTGGTTTGTGCAGCCTGAACATGCAGCCCTAAAGTGCTGCTCCCAGCAGCTCTTCCAGCTCTCATCCAACACCCAAGTGGTACCTGAAGCATTTCTCAAACTTTTTGTCCATCATGTTTGGAAGGGGCTGTAGAAACTGTCTGTCAAGTGAAAAGGATGCGTAACCTCTCTCCTGTTTGGCTTCAGCTAGCCCTGCCCAGCCTGCAGACAGTCCTTGGAGATTTCCTGGCCAGGGGGCCTTCCCCAGGAGCCCAGCTAGGTGTGTGCTGAGGGAAGGGCTGCGGCCTTGCCTAGCTCCTTTCAAGACACGGCACCTCACAGCTTGTCTTGACTGCGCACAGGCTCCTGGTGTGTTCAAAGTGCTATCAAAACCTCTGCTCAAAATGGGAATATAGGCAGGTTGCTTTGATTTTGCTGCCTAGATCTCTGCTCTGGACACATATGGCACTTCATGTTAGCGATCTCCCTTTCTGCCTTTTTGTGAAGCCCCCAAGTGCCAGCCCTATTACTGTTGCAGTCTCCTTGTCTGGGAACTTGGCAGCTGGTTCTGTACCTAGTCCAGTGTGTGCTTGTTTTGCAGGTTGCAGACAGTAATAGTTCTTACAAATGAGTATCAAGCTGATCAGTAAATGTGTTTGTTAGTGAGTAATGAAAGGTGGGAGGTAGAGAGGCATGGACGGGCTAATGCAATAGCAGACTCATTACTGATGCTGTAATTAGTCTTATAACTAGCTGCAGTCCTGGCTTTGTGTATGCACTTAGCAGCCTTTGCTCTGTTTCTGATCTTTCTCTGCTTAGAGAGCAATTAGGCATGTGTGGAACTGCTCACCATCAGCAGCTTCTCAGATTAGAGCGTTTTGATAGTTAATCACCTCTCTGCTGGTTCTGGAGCTGCCTGATCTTCTCTTTAACCTTCCTTGTGTGCAGATGGAGGCTCCTCTTTCAATTCACACCAGTGTGTCAAATCAATATTGCCTCATCCTCTGCAGCCCAGCTCCCTGCTGTGAGGGATATTACACGCAACCCAGTGTGTTTTGTTTCCTTCTGACAAAAATAGCCCACTTTGGTTTTGGAGGGCAGCAGTAGCACTGCAGCAAGCTGAGGACAGAGCAGAACCATAGATGAAGAGCAAGAAGAAAGTTTATTTTATGCCCACCTGTAGCCTATCTCCATCTGAACAGCTATTCATGCATTGCCCACTGAGTAGTGACAGAGAGCCAGCAGAATCTCATGCCGTCCCTTCTGTGAGTGCATGCAGGGATAGTTGTCTCAATATCCCAGCACTGAACAGACATCGGAGAGCCTTAGCACAGAGACAATGATTTATAAAGATATAATCACTTTTTTTTTTGTTTTCCCTGGAGTTGGAAATGAAATTAAAGGTATTTGTGTGTGTGCTGAGGGCTACTGGTGCTGCCAGGAATTGCTCTGTGTGGTCCCCAACACTCCTAGCCTCACCCTGTCATCCAACTATGGTGAAAATGTTCTTTAACACCCAGAGAGCCATTGCAGGGGCAGGGGCTGCTGACAAGGTAGGATATGTACCAAGGCTCCCATGCACAAGCAGGTCCCTGGCTGTGTTTCTGAGTGCCTTGTGCTGGAACCAAGGATCTTGGGGCAGAAATTGGCCTTTCTTGCTCTGTGTGTGCCCCAGCCCAAAGGAGATGCCGAATATCACCCTAAAGCAGGAGCTGCACCAGGTTGCATCTGGTTCCCCCAGGGGCTGCAGGGAGGCGGGGTGAGGAGGCCATGCTTCTCACGAGGGAGGCATAGCTGATCTTTGAGATGAAGGGCAAACTTGCCCTTTGGTGCCCAGGCACCCTCCCCAAAGACCATGCTAAGCCTCATGTCACTGCTGCCTTGCACAGAGCAGTTCCAGCTTCACATGCTTGTGTGTCCCCTGGGGAGGGTGAGGAAAAACAGTTTCTAAAGGTGATACAGCACCTGCATCAGGGAGACTGGCTCGCTGCTCCAAAAGGCTTTACAAGATCTAAAAGTTCTAGGAATGGAGCACAAGACCCTGAAAAGAAATACAGGCTGGCCTCTTATTCAGCCTTTCGAGGGCATTCTGGAGGACAATTACTTGGTAAGAGCCCCCCTGCCTGGGCCAGTGGGTGCACGGCCACTGAGGAGTCCCTGTGAGCCAGCTGAGGCAAGGAGACCTGCCACCGTGCTGCTCGTGTCCCAGGCCTGGCACCCGTGGGGTCAGCTCCACCTCAGCCGGGCTGCCAGGAAACCTGCCTCTTCGCCCTTTATCAAGGATTTATTGGGCACTCCAGAGAAGTGGTGGAGGATTTGGGCAGCCAAAGGAGCAGCTGCTTGTTCCTGGGAAGCGGTTTAGCCAGGGTTGCTGCGTGGGAGACCCCTTGTCGCTCTCCCAGGCCAGAGAGTGATGAGGTGAGCGGGGAGCAGAAAGAAGACTGAGAAGGAAGACCCCATTGTGGAGGCTTGGACACCCTTGCACGTGTTGCCGCTGCTCCAGTCATCAGCAGCACTAGCAGTGCTGCAGCCCTATGTCGGAGCTGCTCACAGCTGCTTTGCCCGAAGCCTCGGTGTGCTGTCACTTCAGAAATGCCTCCTTAGAGCCCAAGAGACGCCCTGGGAGGGCTGAGCAGAGGGAAGCAGGACAGAGAAGAAAGGCAGGTCAGGACTTGCTCCTTCCGCTGCCGGGCACAGAGCGACTGATTGCTGCCGCACTTAGCCTGTAACCTCGAGTCCGGCACAGCAGGGACCAGCGTGACATATCTGGCAGTGTGAGAATGGGTTGCAATTAGCGTCAGAGGAGGAAGCGTTCGTCAGCCAGGTACGTGAGCAGGGGTGAGCTCTGAGCGGGGCTGCGGAGGCTGCGTCGTCCCCTCGCACCTGGGGTGAAAGCACTTGTGGCTCCCGCCGGCCCCGCGGGGGAGTTCCCCCCCGGCGGTGCTGGGCACCGGGGCCTGGCGGGCAGGGAGCCCGCGGGAGCGGCCGCGGGACGCAGGTGCTGCAGGAGGTCCCGTTTTGACTGGCAGCGCCTCCTCGTGCAGGACCCCCGCAGCCATCCCCAGGCGTGCGGGGGCCGCTCTGCCCCCCTGCTTTCCTACAGTCCCAAAGCAGCTCCCGTGGGAGGGCTGTGTCTCGCTTGTGTTTTGATTGAGAGGCATAAAATGGCTGCCTAGTCTAACCTTGCTTGGTGGGTCCGCGTTAGAGGCCCTGTTCCAGCTGGTCAGCCCGCACAGCCCCTTGCCCTCCTGGTCCCTCTGTGGGGCAAGAGCGCAGCACCCCCAGGACCTGTTAGGTTTTTTCCCCCCAATCGTGACAATGTTTACTGCCTTTACTCTATGCCTTCTCTCATTAAAAGTTGTAAAGCCGAGTTGGAAATTCAGACTAGAGAGTTTGACTTCTGTGAGGCCACAAAAATACATTCCTGGTAAAGATCTTGTGCAAGTTACTGGCGAATACAGTAGTCCCGAGGGAATGCTGCTTACAGACAGGAAAATCTAATACTGAGAGGCGCTTTTCATTTTTGCATCCAAAAGAAAAAAAGAAAAAAGAAGGGAAAGATGACTTGCCAGGACAAGCTATTCAGCTGGAGCAGGAAT
>NW_010589208.1:87442-105810 GCF_000705375.1 Tinamus guttatus | reverse complement strand
CAGCAGTCCTGCCATCTTGCGAGGACTTGAAGTTTTGACTCTTTTTCACAAGGGCTGGGGGCACCTGGCATAACTTGGCCTGAAGGAGGCTAAGAGGCCTTCAGCTCAGGTGGATGGACGTGCTGCTCTCCCAAGAAGGCAGCGTGGGGTCAGAGCCCGGGTCTGGGCTCAGAGCAGCCCTAGCAGCAGCCCCGTGGAGGTGCAAGCAGGACGATGCTTCCCCGGCTGGAGGTGACATGTGCCAGTCTGGAAGAAAAGGGACACGCTGCGTCTACCTGTCTGCACAGAGCAGAGCATGGGCAGTCCTGCTGCCCGGGCAGGGTCTGCTCCATCCTCACTGACAGCCCTGCTTCTTGCGGGTGAGACAGGGTTAGTCTCACACACCCAGGCATGATAACTTGCGTTGATATGACAACAGATGAACTGATGTGACTGCTCATGTGACAGATGGTTTCTGAGATGGCTTCTGCTCTGTGAGGTCACAGCTGAGCAGTGTGTCATGCCTATCCGCTGTCATTGTCCCCCTGAGCGGGAGGGAGGAGAGGACACAGATGTTTAGGCACAGACGTGCTGCCCTACAGAGAACCTCCCGCTTCTGAAGGGGATTAGGCAGCTCCTATTCTGGGTCTCAAGGTATTTGCTGTAGCAGAGCTCTTCCTTTTCGCATCCCCTGTCTTCAGAGTCCCAGATCTCATTCCTGGGGTGAAGTGATGGACAGGTAAACCTTGGTGCAGTGCTTATTTCCAGGGGATCATCCCTGAGGGCTCCTTGTAGAGTGGTCAGTAGATGGGAGCATCGTGGTAGGGCTGTGAGTGAATCGTAGAATCATTAAGGTTGGAAGAGACCTTTAGAGATATCTAGTCCAACCCCCCTGCACACGCAGGGTCACCTAGAGCATGAAGATGTGGGAACTAGAGCTGGGAAGGGGCCAGCACATGGTCCTTCCAGGGAGCGCTGGCAGCAGTCCAATGCACCAGGTGCCCTGTAGAAATGGGAAAGAAGGAGACGTGTACATTGATTTTGCTGCTCTGTAAGAGTGATCCTGGCGCTGCACAGAAATCGGTAGGAGCTTAATCTGCATAGTGTTGAGCCCTGTGCTGGGCTGCATCCTCACCCTGTGGCATAGTCAGGAAGGAGCTACTGGCACTTGGCTGGGGGCAGTTACAGTGCAGAGTCCTAACAGGCTTTGTGGCTCTTCTGGAGTCTTCCTGTGCCTGGCGGGGTGCCTGGAAAAGAAGGAGATGCACCAGCACCCAAGGAGCCACGGACAAATACACCTTCCCCTCAACCATGGCCTGGGGTGAGATAGAATTGCTTGTCCTGATTGTTGTGAACCGCAGGATGTACAATGTGTCCCTGCTTCTCTCTCCTAGATGTAATTAGGGCCAGATTCCACAACTGTCAGAAGAAAAGTGTCTTTACAGCCAGCTGAGACAAGTGAATGCTTTATCTTTCAGTTTCTCATCAAGAGAGTCTGTAATTCCCCTGGAAGATATCCCTGTGTGCTGATTCACTGCCCGCTGACAGGAACACATTTATGTCTTCTTGTTGGGCTCTCTTTGTAAGAGATGGGATGAGGGGCAGCAGCAGGCGAGATGCTGGCTAGGTAAATCAATCCGCTGGCTGGCTGGAGGGCTGAGTGGCTTCACAGGCAGATGGTGGTTAGATGGGGAGGTTGAAAGCTTGATTGAGCGAGAGGCAAAGTGATGTAGTTATTAGCTGAGTGGAGTGGCTAGATAGGTGTAAATGGACATAAGCACAAACTATGTTAAGCAGCTAGTAAAAATGGAAGTCTGGTGACTCACATTCACCTTAGTGCTGAAATGTTTTGTGGTTCAAGAGGAAGTGTGAGTGCAAAACACTGGACCAGCACCATGGTGCTCCATGGCTTTTGGACACCCAGGTCACTCAGCATCTTGCTGTATGTCCCTGTTGGATCTCACCAAGGCTGTGGTGAGAGCAGGAAAGCTGATGAGCCCCCTGTGCACCTCCGCAGTGTGAGGGGAGCAGTGGCAGGGAGCCGTGCCGTGCATGCAGCCCTGCCAGCCGGGTGTGATGTGACCAGCTACAACGGGATCCTGCACATCCTGCAACCCCCAGGCTCAGCTTCAGAGGCACTGCCATCCTGCGCGGTTCCCCCTGCTCCTGTCACAACCAGAGCTCCCTGGGAGGACAGCACTCATTCTGCTCTCCCCTTGCTGCCTTCCAGCTAGCCAGGCTGCTCCGTCCACCCTTGTGTTGTCCTTGTTCCCCATTAAACCTTGGGAATGGGACTCTCACTGGGCACCCCCAGGGGAGCGGGCTGTGCTTTCAGCAGCTTTGATTGTTAGGGGTAATGAAATGTAAGACAAGAGAGAGCAATTTCCCATTCCTTAATTAGCTCCCCAGGCTCTGTGCACTTTATAATACTGTGGGCGATGCAGCTCAGCTTATCAGTGTGATGAGCTCCATGCTGCATGCAGAGATTTGGGGCTCTGATCCCACACGGCGGGTCAGGCCACGAGTGAAGGGGACCGGGAGGGAATGCAGAGACTGTGGTGGCTTTGGGGAGGCCTGGGGCAGGTCTTAGCATGGCAGAGGAGAGAGGCTGGGGAAGCTGCTCCCAGGAGGGCTGCCAGGCTGTGAGGGGATTTCTAGCTCTGAGCTCTGGACACACTGTGTGGTCACAGAAATGGGTCCTGCTCTTCTGCAGGCTGCATTGCGCCTGCTCCTGCAGATCCCATTGCTGGAGCTGCCCTTGAGCTTTTCTCTTAGAAAGCTTTTAACCTGGGCACAGATGTTTCCTCTGTCAGAGCAGATCTGCTGTCAGCAATTCTTATGGCTGGGATCTTGCCTAGGCAAAGGAAATGCATGTGCAGTTCCAGCCTGAGCCTGTGCAACCTCCACTTCTAGCTGGGTCTGAGATCCCGGCTTGGAAATGGGGCTTCTCGGCCTAGCACAAAGCAGTGATGTTCAGCCGGACTGAAGTGCCTTTCTCAGCCTAGTAAACAAGCTGGTTGATGAAGGCTCTCACCTCACTAGCAGTACTCGCTCAGCAATGACCATGTCTAGTTACCATTTGCAGCACAGCCATTTTAACAGAATTTTAACCTCTTAGTGTGTATTATTCTGATTTTGTATTGTTCTGGTGCGTTAATCATGCATTCAGGGTTGGTGTGGTAGACAGTTCCAATCAAGTGATGTTACAGAAAATAGCTCTCATCAAAGTCACTTGATCGCTTTCAATGCAACTGGGTATTTGATGCAAAAAGACATCCATAAAAGCTCTATCCTGCCATAATGTGATATATTAATTAATGAACCCTATTTCGGCTTTCCCATTACTTTCCTGAGCTGGCATCAGTCTGACAGGCCTGTGTTATCCTGTTTCCTTTTGCAAATCACTATGCCAGTCCTGTGAGTGTCCCAAGAACTTGGAGATTTAGTGAAAGCCACTGTTGGCTGTCCTGAGAGTGCCTTGAAAACTTCAGTGCAAGATTTCTGCATCTGCTGATTTATAACTGTCTGTTTCTGGGGTTTCTGTGAATTGTCATTGTTCATTATTGCTGGGGAGCATTTCAGTACTCTGTGATATGAACACATTACTTGTGCTCGTCAAGGGGTAACAAAAGTGTTCATTAACTCTTCTGTCCTGTCTGCACTTTTATTGCAGCTCCCTGAGCTCCTTCTGTTGGTTGTAAAAATATTCTTTCTTCCCTTACTGGTAGTTTCCTACACTTTTTAGCTTCTAGCTTGTAAATTATGTTCATTGCCTTTACTTTTTCCTTTTGTTATTTATTATGTATTGGCTGGGGAGAGGCTCTTTCCTAACTGCTTTCATTTTCTCTTCTATGCTTGACTTGTTTTTATATATCTAACTACATTTAACATTTTTCTTCCTGCTGCATTGTAAAAAACGTTCTCAGCTCGCAGGTCCATCAACCAGAGAGGAATGTTAATCAGTCAAGCTGAAGTGTGAAATATAATTAATTCATGCTGCAGTGCTTCAAGTTAGGAAGCTCTCTTTGCTGGCTCTTAGAAGGTCCAGGGACCTTTGGCTTCTGTCAGGAAGCACTTGCTAGTGTTACCTCTCAGGGTGGAAATTTCCTGTGAGGCAGCAGCTGTTCTGTGTGTTGGCAAGGTGGGGGAGATTCCTAGCTGTGTTTATTAAAAACTTCTCAAGGCTGTTCTGTTCACTCTGCTTTCAATTAATCTGAGGAAAAGACCTCTTGAAAGACACGGTTCTCCCAGAAAAAACCTTCCCAAGCCAGCAGAGATGAGATTTTGGAGAGCTGCAGCACCACTCCTGTCCTCTCCTAGGATAAGTGGTTGCACCAAGAGCTGCTCCTCTTGTGTTTTCAGCATTCACTGATGGGGACTGGGTGATGACCAGATGCTGAGCAATCTCATTTCAGTCCTTGCTTGCAGAAGTCCTACCTGATGACTTACTTTTCCCAAAGGAGTGTGACACACCAGCGCTGGTGTCCACCTGTGTCCTCATCCTAGAGTCCCGTGGAGCTCTCACAAGCACCAGCCCTGAGTGCGGTGATGGGCCAACCTTACCTGGGCCTCCCCACAGGCCCAGCATCCAGGGTGCCCATTTAACCCCAGCCTGGGCACCCAGATCTGGTCGAAGGTGTGTTGTGGGCATGCTGGTGCCCAGCCCATGCTGACAGACTGGTTTTCCAGGTGGGCTCTGGCCTGTGTTGTAGGTAGTTAGTCTCTAGCCCAATGTGTGTATATGAATATATAAGGGAAAGTCTTGTGCTGGAGAAACAAGAAAAAAGTGCTGAAAACTCTGTAATGATGTGGAGGAGCTGAGGTAATGCTGCATGGGCCGCACTGGAAGGACTTGGACATGTGCTGTGTGGTGTCCCAAAGGACATGCCTGTCCTGCTTCGGGTGTTCAGATGTTCAGAAGAGGGTGTTCGGGAGAGCATTGTACCTGCTTGGCACTGTGGCTCAGTCAAATTCAAGAAAAGCCCAAGTCCTGAACTCAGGCCCTGGTCTCGGTTTCGCTCCTTGCTTGTGACGTTCATCCTCTGCGTCCTGCCAAAGGGCCTCCTGTGGAGGCTGTGAGGAACCTCCTGCGTGACCTGAGTGTGTGGCCCACGACGGGGAGACAACCTTGGCTGGTGAAGCCATTGTGTGCCCGTCTGCTGGCCAGGAAGCAGCCTGAGGCCGGAGAGCTCTGTGTGCTCCAGATAAGCTGGAAACCTCTGGGGAGGTGCTGAGGTATCTGTGCGCCTCTTCCTGGGATGGGGGAGAAGTGACGAGCAGATGGGGCCTGGGAGATGGCCACCCCGACAGGCTTTCACGAGCTCATCTGTGAGAGTACAGGGTCAAGCACTTGCAGTAGAGGCGTGGAAGAGGACTCAGCTTGTGACTATTATTTCAGCTATGGCTGCAAAGTTTTAGGTTAATTTGGGCAGGAACGCCACAGGTGGCTGTTGTAGACAGGAAACCGTGCAGGGCACAGGACTAGGACTTCTCTGTCTAGCAAAAGTCAAGAGGAAGCAGTTTGTTGGAGGCAGACAGTGCTAATGGTCTTATATTTTGCAGCAAAAGCTGCATATTTTGCAATTCTAAAATTTTGCAGTTTGTGTTGCAAAAAAGTGCTGAGATGCTCCAGGAAAGTCATTAGCCTGCTCTGCTCTGGGATCTGTGTGTTTGCATTCCTGTGCCACATATTCTTCCCAGGTTCTGCCATTCTCATCAGTGAGGTCTCTCTGTTGTTTTCAAGTGTCTTCCATTTCTGTTTTTTTTGACAAGACAAATCGATGAGAAAATGTGGCTTGAGTACAGGATGAAGTAATTTTATTAAAGCAGAATACTCCCTAATGGAAGGTATTTCTCATGTGTCAAAGCTCTTGGCATAAATTGATTGTAATGCATCAATGTATGTAATGTGAGAAGGCACTAAACAATTTGCATTTAAATGTGTCTTCCTCTGGACAGAAAAATGGAAACTATGTCATGGACTTCACCCAGATCCTTTTGTTGATGCAGGAGCTGATAGTAGTAGCTGATCTGAAATTTCAGGCAGCCACAGTCCAGGAAAAATGGTTGCAAGGCTGAGAAAGCTGCGAGGGCTGTTCAGGCTTGGTCTTGCAGGGTTAACTGTGTCTGCAGGTCCCAGGATGAGCAATGAGTTAAACCACTGCTACTTTCCAAGAGGTGGCATATCCCACATTAGTGTGTACCTACTGTGATGAGGATGAGTATGGGGGAGTTGATGGCCTTCATCCTTTGCAGATATCAGCTCCTTTTGTGCAGAATCCCAGGAAGTGGCAGAAGAAATGGAAAGGATGAGACATAGCCCTGGCAAGCTTGTCTCAAGGTTACTGGAGACCAAGTTAAAAGCAGTGACAAGATTTTGGCAAGCTATGGAGCAAGCCACCACACAGACCACGCTGCAGGCAAGCAGGTGCCACAGCCCACCGCAGTGCAGGGGCTGGAACGGGCACTGCCTGCAGGGAAGGTGACTGCGACCGAGGGGCTCTGCCAAGCAAGGGGCACTAGGGGCAAGGGTTGAGACTCCTGCTCTGGTAGGAGTCTGCAGTTCTACCAGAGCATTTTACTTCTCTACTTTCCTCTGCTGAGGAGAATTCCACTTTTGAAGACAGCTGCTATCTTAACTGTCACCGTGGGACAGTAATTCTTGTAATTCCTGCATCCATCCATCCATCCAAGAGGGAATCTACTCTCTCTTGAATGGATTTTGTGTCTGGTCTGATGTTATGTTTCTTGGTTCATGACTTGATGTGGGAACAATTGGATTATTTTCACTGACTTTCTCTAGCTATGTAGGAGGAAAAAATATGAGTTGAGCACAAGACTGTATGGCAGTCGTGTGAACCCTGAAGCTAAATCCAATATATCCACTGAACATACTTTTATAAATAAATTGCATGTCTACCCAGAGATGTCAAACAGAATAACAACCTGGTATCCCACCAGCCCTGCTCCTTTTCCCATTGACTCGTGCCTTATTCATCCAACTGCAATTATTGCCCTCTGAAAGCTGAATGGTCTTGGTCAGCAGGGAGTGATGGACTTGGTGTAAGAGCAGATGGAGACATTTATTTCTGCCTGGATTAGTACTCTGAAGGCATCTGGAAGCGCAGTGACTCTTGTTCAAAGGCATAGCCTGGGTTATATTAATGCCAGTTTGTGCTGCAGGCTCCCTGATGGTGACATTTGTGCAGCTGTTATGCTGGGAGGATGGAGAAGCAGGCATGGGAGAGGGAGCTCCCATGAATGCATCCCAGCCCCGCAGAAGACATTCCCCATGCTCTGTGGAGATGTGTCCCTGCTTGTGTGTCTCTGGGTCCAGATAAATTTGCTCATTTTGCATCTCTTCCTTTACTCTGACATTGTTGCATTTAACAGGGGTCCCTGCACGAGGACTTGCCACCCAGCTAAATAATGGCTCATATCCATGCCAATATGTTTGAATTAGTGTTGGTCTTAGTCTGCTGTTAGGAGAGAGGTGTATAATTAGGGTTATTACAAGCAATTCAGTACCAGGCATGGAGAGCAACTGGTCTTTCGTATGAGGAAGAAAACCCCAATGTGTTAGTCTGCTCAAATCATCCCAGTGCAGAGCAGAAGTGGAG
Organism: Tinamus guttatus; assembly: GCF_000705375.1. The sequence goes on along the minus strand of NW_010589208.1, from coordinate 98,212 downwards.
ATTTCCAGACAGCCCACAGGTACCTGTGATACTAGAGGGCAACCATGTCCCACAAAGAAACCCCAGGAGACCCTGCTGAGCCGACTATGCACCCAGGACAACTAAAACACGTTCCCTGCCTTTGGCGTGGGGGCTTTTCTGAGCACGTCCAGCCATGGCCAAGCGCAGGGCCAGGGCTCTGGATCTCACCCCTTGCAGGTGGAAGAGGCCGCCTTGGCAGGAGCTCTGCTTGCTCTGCCTCTGCTTGCTGCCTGCCCCCAGCTCTCTACCTGCCTGCTGAGGCTTTGGCTACGTGTCCCTCCTCTCCCACCCTGCCTGCCTTCGCCAAACCCTGCTCAGCTGCATGTCTGTGCCCACTGCTGTGCCCTCCCTCGTGCGCTGGGCCCACATTCCAGGTCCTCCTCCAAACCCCCAGTGCACCGTATGCTGCTCTGCTACAGCTTAAAGGAGGCCACTGGTGTGAAGCCAGTGCCCGTTCACTCCTGCACGATCCTGCATGGCCTGGGCAAGCGTGAGCGAGCTCCTTCCACTGCCCTCGCAGAGCACGACAACTTGTGGCACGTTGCTAAAGCTGGGCATGAAATAGGTGCCGTGCTCATCTGTGTGTGTTCATCCGACTCACCACATGTCCAGACATTACTGCTGTACGTGTTATTGGATGGAGATGGATTTCTTCTGTCCAGTGGAATAGATACAGGTGACAAAGAAACCCAAGAAAATTGTTTACACTCTGCAGGTCAGGCAGAAATAAGATTTGTCAAGTTACTTATAGTTGAAGACATCCATAAATAACTCAGCAAATGCAATATCTTGTTCTCCTAGCTGCTACTGCTGCCTTCCAGAAAGCTGCGTGCCTTGGAGCCTGCCAGGAGCCCAAGAGATGCCCTGCTCTAGGGAACGGCTGTGCCCAGCATGGCCAGGGACACCTTCTGCCAGCAGGGAGGACACCTACGCAAAGGTTAGCACTAAACTGAGGCAGTGTTGGGGGACTCATCTGCTTTACTTGGTCCTCTGAGAGAGATGATTTCCAAGTGATGTGTGGGGCCAGGTACGTGCTCCTTTCTGCTCCCACTGGGGTCCCTCCTTGGCCTTAGAACAGGCCTCAGTTCCCTTGGAAAGCTGTAAAGCCCCTGCAGGGGACAGGTGCCTCCCAGAAATCACTGAAATATGGAATAGTGCCGGTTTTCTTCTTCAGGGGCTCCCTGCTTGCTCATGCTGGTGACACAGCCTTCCTGGGCCCATTGCATGCTGCTGTGGTCTTCCCCCTGGGTTGGGAGGGAAGAAGCACAGTCTGCTTCTTAAATCATATTTTAACCTTTGCATCGAACAAACCCTTGGACAGAAAGGGGGTCAAACTTGGCTGCTCTTGCTACTGCATCTACTGCAGGGGGTTCTCTGTTGGTGTGACTCATGCTGGGTGCAGGTGTATCTGACACACGAGGAGCCGAGTCGCGCTGTGCGGGAAGTCCCGCCGCCAGCTGTGGCCGGCCTTGGCACCGAGCTGTGCACAGCTGTCTGCGTGTCCTTGTCACCCCAGCTGGCAGGGGGTGTGTGGGCCGTCTGCGCCACAGCCTTGCTGGAACACCCTGCAGTGCAGAGGGACCTGGCTCGTCTGCCTGCTGCCGCCACATGCAGTGTTTGTGGCCTGGATTTGTGTGCTGAACTCTCTGTTACCTGAAGGTTTCTGTTGGGGATATTGTGTTGTTCATGGCGCTGGTTTTTCTTTTTTACTTTTAATTGAACATGTCTATATAAAATGCAGTTGCTTCTTCCCATGGTTGCATTTATTTTATTTCAATCTTTTATTTTTTATTTTTTCAGTTTTCTTTGACCTTAAAAGATCTTCCCAGACTCTTAATTTGTGATTTGCTCTAGGTGTCTGCCACAGAATGGGAGACTCAGCCAGGCTGCCCAACAGACTGAGACGTAGCCTTGGTTCTTGATGGGTCTCAGGTGAATCCTGCCACTTCCCCTGCTTTGGTGTTTTTACCTGTCATCTGGAGCAGCTGTGCCCTGCAAGAATGACAAGTCTGAAGTAGTGTTACAAGAAGGAAGGTCACCAAGAGGTGCCACCTTTCAAAGCGAGCAGCATGCTCTTTACAGAGGAATGGTCACGACACCCGCTGAGCTGGAGATTGACTTGATCCAAGCTGGGTCCCTTGTCACCAGACTGCTGACATGTTCACCCTGGCACAGAGCAGGAGAGATCTGAAATGCTGGTGGTGGAAGTCGTTGTGTGCATGGTTTAGTGTATATGTTTGGAAGTGGGTGCCATATTCACGTGTGTAGATTCAAGATCTCCATGTACAAGAGGGCATGAATCAGATGACATCGTATGGTGACATTTGGATCAGATGAGGATTTTTTTTTGGAAAGTTTTTCCTGGACATATGAGCCAAAGGAAGTAATCCATATGTGAAAAGGCAGATGCTTCCCTGAGACATAGAAAGAAGGGAATTAAAGGCAAAGTATGTGAGATACCTGTTTGGGTATCAGTAAAACCTCATGTCAAGGCAGGGACAGATAGAAAAAGCAGAGGCCTAGAAAAATTGATTTATGAGGGAAGATTGAACCAGGCTTGTTCTGCTTCTCTCCATCTCTCAAGGCCAAGGTCTTCATATAGGACAATCACTGCTGCAAAGCCAGTGCAACACCTTTTCTCTATCTTCAGTCTGTGACAGACAGTCCATAGTTTCATTTTTTTGGGGGGACAGATTAGACACTAAAAAAAAAGAGTTGATGGAAAAGCTGGAGGAGCCCCGTGTGGGAAGGTTTTAAAATCTGCCAACTGTGGCCTGGGTACCTGGGGCCTCTCGGCAGCCTTTTTTTGTGGTTCTACCATCAGCTCTGCGCTGCACTAGTTAGTGAGGAAGCCAGTGAAGCTCGGCTGGAGTTAATTTGTTTGCTACTTAACAGGTTTTGATTGTATTACTATTGACATTTGACTATCTGGGCACACAGTGTCCTTACATGGGTGCTGGGCTCCCTGTGTTCTCCCGTGTTTTGCTCCAGGGCTCCCCTGCATTGCAGGCCTTTGCTAATGCTTCTCCACGGCTTTGAGAGGGTGTCTGGTTTGAACTATATCAGGATTCCAAAATTAGAGGTACTTCTTAAAGTTCTGTTCACTGTTGTGCCTCACCTTGCTCTCCATTGTCCTTGGACATAAAAATAAATGAAAAGCAGTCATAGAAAGAGTCAAGTGTGAAAAGACTCATTGACTGTACGAGGTGTTCACCACTAGGAATATCCTTTTCAGATCCTGAAAAGATGGTGTTCTCCTGATTTAATCTCCTTTTCAGCCCATTTCTCTCCCTTTTTGTCTCTAGTGGCTATTAGCATGTTCTTTCATTTCCCCATCTGGAGGTGCTGCTGATCATGTTACTGTAGTTCAAGAATGAGTGTGCATTGAGTTATTGCTGCACGACCAGTAGTCGGAAGTCACTAGCATCCACCTCTGATTTCTTTGTAGCTCTTGCAAAGGTCACCTATCCGTGTGGCCTTTTCTTTGGGGATTCTGGACAAATGGAAGTAGTACACTTCTTTGGGAGGGGAATCCTTGCTTAGACTCTTGTATGCCAGAAATATAGCTTGCCCTCTGCTAATGTAGGAATGATGCAAGACAACCAAAAGGATAAGGCATGGCCCAAAGCCTGCTGAATGGCAGTCATCTCCCTCCTGGCTGCACCAGCATGGTCACAGCAGGATGCTCAGCGCCAAGAGCAGAGATCCAGTGAAGCCTGGGACCTGCTGGTGGGGGTAACTGGATGTGGAGGGGCCTCCTCCCTGCAGCTCTGCTGGAAGAGCTAGGGTAGGTGTTGCAGGCAGCAGCAGCTGCTCTTGGCTGAGCTGCCTGGCTGGAGGCCATGGGGTCAGTCCTGCACAGCTACAAAGCTGCTTCTCGGCCAGCGAAGGTTGCTCATGTTCTGACTCCGCTTGCCAGCCTGGGCAAAGCTGTCCTATGAGGCTGTGCCCTGCTTGCCCAACCTTTTTCTTCAGCTCCCTGCTTGGGCTCTGTTTTTCATAAATAACCGTTGTAGTGAGACACTCTGGGTGACGCAAGCCATGAAAAAAAAAAATCTTCATTTCTTCTTTCTGGGTCAGCATCTGATTTGGCTGTAATTGGTGAGCCAATAAATAAGTCCCCCCCTAAGCAGCCTAGTAATTACAGGGCTGGCTGCTGTTGCTCGGGGAGCAGGCACTGACTCGGTGCTGCGTGAGGAGCGCGGGTGCTGCAGAGTGGCCACGCTGGTCCTGTTCACGGGGGTTTCACAGCCATGCCCTCTTTGGCTCTGCTGGGCTGCTGGGCCACAGCTCCCACCCCTGAGTCCTTTCGCTGCCACCAGTGTGTCCCAATAGTGCCACTAACCCTGAGCCCCGGCTTGCTGAGTGCTGTGCTCTCCAGGGATTTGGTCCCGGAGCTGGAAGCCCAGGGCTCTGTGCCTTGAGTTAAAGGTTGTGAGCCCACATCTAGTCAAAGGCAGCAATGGGTGGTGGGTGAGTGGTGCGAGGGGCACCCGGAGGCACCGTCTGACCACAGTGTCCAGAGCTCAGCGCTGTACTCAACTCCTGCTGGGACTCCCTGTGCTTGGAGCTGTGACAGATGTCTTGAATCTGCTTCTCCAGAAGATATGACAACCCTGAGAGCATCCCTCAGGTTATTCCCCTAGGTCTCCTGGGGTCAAAAGAGTCTCTCTACAGTGTACAGCTACATCTGCTTTTTTTTTTTTTTTTTGATGGCGAGCTTCAATGAATTTGCCTTAATTGATGATCCAATCATAGACAGTGATAGCACCTGAATGGTTACTGATTTTCTGATGTGTTATGAGTATTTCAGGACCACAGGTTGCTGTTTGTTATTAGTCAGAGTCTGGCAGAGGTGACTGAGGATTTCTTCCCCGGTAGGAACCACGCAAAAATGTTGTTTGTTTATGGCACTAGCCATTAGGTAAATTTACTACAGCAAGAAGGGACAAGAAGGTCCCTTGCTTCCCCTTGTCTGAGGCTTGGCAAAGGGTTCTAGTGATCATATCAGTCATTGAATGTGGCCATTGAAAGGGAGAGGTGACACGAGTCACAGTTGCCTCTGAAGACTTGGCTCCTTGCTGATTTTTACGATGCTCTCCTGACCACATCAGCTAGGAAAAAGACCCCACTGAGGTATGGGGCAGCCCATCCACCATCCCAATGATCACTGTAAGCCGCACTATTACCTAGTCAGAGAAGTGTGTTTATTTGTTCTGGATTAGAAAGACACCTCTTTGGCATGTACAGCACCATCCCACACATGAGATAGCCTGCAGACACCCCCACAGCCCAAGGGAGGAGGACTCTGCTCTTGGGACAGTGCAGCATGTGCCAAAGCCACCACTGCAACCATCTGCAGGTTGTGCCAACCACTTCCACCACCTCCTTCGCTGGTGGGGCCTGTGCTGCCTGCCTCCTTTGCCACCCCCGCTGTGGGGCTCGGGCTGGTGAATTGGGGCAGTGGGAGGCACTGTGTGACAGCAAATCAACATGTCCAGAGTGGTGGGTCCGAGAGAGGACGCTAAACAAAAGAGTTGGAGGGATGGCAGCCAAGACAGGAGCTAAGCCAGTGCAGTCCCAAGGAACTTTAGTCCTTGAAGTTCAGGTGGGCTGAGAATCAGGAGCAAGTCTGTCTCCCTCCCCACCTTTGCATGCAACACATCATGGGGAGATGGTTTAGGAGAATGGCTGGTCTGTGGAATAAGAAGAAATAGCACGGCCAGGAGGAAGATATAGCAGAGCTTCTGCCAGTGTGAAAGGGTAGCCTGAGGCTGGTGACACAGGTAGTGTGGCTGGACTACTAAGAACTGTGAGGAGGCTTGGAGGAGCTGGAGGGCGCTGCCAGGGAGGCCGGGTTCAGCTCACACTCGTTCTCTTCGTGCATCTGGGACACCTCAGTGGAGCCTGCCTCGAAGCAAGGCACAATGCGAGCAGCATGCACCACATGGACCTTGTTGCGGGGTTTCTTCCTCAGGAGGCAGCTGAAGACTTTTTTGAAGCCCTTGCGGAAGTGCTTGGAGACCAGGGCATAAACAATGGGGTTTAAACAGGAGTTGGCATAGGCCATGCAGTGGGAAAGCAGGCGGAAGGCATAGGTGGCCTGATTGAAAGGGAAGTCTCCGTAGAGATAGCGAAGGATGACCATATGGTAGGGCAGCCAGCACAGGCAGAAGAGGATGGTTACAATGATGATCATCTTGGTTACCTTCCGCTTGGCCTTCTTGGACTCTGACATGTCCTCCAGAGGGTTCACTGATGTCCACAGGTACTTGATGGTCCTGGTGTAGGAGAGGCTGATGACCATTACTGGGATGACGTAGCCGAAGACAAATGTACTGGTGTCCATGATCTTGCGCCTCCATTCCTCCCAGCCAGGCATGCAGATGTAGCTGGATTCCCACTCAATCAGGTCATAATAGCTTAGGTAGGGTCCAGCAAAGACCACTGAGAGGCCCCAGATCACAACCATGGCTGCCACGGCGTTGTAGGGGGTCCGCAGCTCCCGGGAGCGCAACGGGTAGCGGATGGCCAGGTATCTGGAGGAGAGATCAAAGCAACCAGCTCTGAGATTGCAGCCAGGCTCTACCTGGCCACTCAAACACTGCTCTGGGACACAAGAGTTTCTTTCTCAGAATGGTCCCTGAGCAATGGCCCGCCATGTTATCTTATGCCCTCTTGGATAAGTGGTCCGGGGTAAACCAGGACAGGATGGCTTATGGCCCTAAGCTACAGCCAGAGAGATGGGGCTGTGGAGGTCATACAGATCACTGTCACTTGGGCTACAGTCCCACTTATCCAGCAGAAAAAGGACTGAACAGAGAATTCAAGGCCAGGAGGAATCTCACTGGGTGACAGACACAGTTCAGACTCCGTCTCCCTGAGGACACTTCACCAGCCTTCCCTGGGTTTCAGATCAGGCATGCAGGAGATTAGCTCATAGGAGATGAGGCGGTGGCAGCCCCAACCTGGGCACAAAACAGGCCAGGTTTGGCAAGGCAAACCTTGCCTCCTGGCACTGTCTGGTTTCTAGACCAGCCCATAGCCGCCTGCTTGCTCCCCTCTAGCAAGAGTGCTCAGAAATGGCCAGCTTGGGCCAACTCTGCTCCCGCACCTCCCGGCAGCACCACGGGGCAAAGCTCACAGAACTGCTCTCGTGTTCTGCTCCATCACACACGTCACGGAGGAGGTGGACAAGCAGCAGAGGCGAATTCCCGTGTTTGCTTTGACATTCCTGCAGGAGCTGCGAGTGGATGACAGTGAGGAGAGAGGGTTTGGTGCGGGTGGGGAGAGGAAGAAGAGGAGCTGTCAGCGCAGACAGGAGCGCGTCTCTGCCGCAGCCGCAGCCTGCCAGCAGGCACAGAATGACGTTTGTTTTATGTACTGCAAGGCACGCAGAGCAGGTGGATAAGACAGGCTGTTGGTGTAAAGAGTCTGTAAAAATCTGTTGTTTGTATTTTGTCCTGAAAGAGGCCCGTGACTCTGTGAGAAGCATTTCATGTTGCGCTGAAATGCAGCCACCCCTGTCTTGTCTTGGTACCTTTGGAAGCAAGCACAGCAGCCGAGTCCGGGACACGTTCCCATGGATAGTAGGGAATGCTGGGCATTTACCTCCACACAGAGCTCTCCCTTGTGCTGCATTGTTCCTGCAGGAGCAGGGTAGTTGACACATTAGTGTTATGTGGCTGTTATGCATGTTATGCAGAGCCCTTGGAAATGATTTGGGTGGCACTGAAGGTGCCTTGGGACCAGGGGGAACAGTGTAATCTCCCAAGAGCCTGCCTCTGCAAATTTGGAGGCCAAATTCTTGGCTGAGTCTGCCTGAACTCTGTTTTGGGGGCAGCATTAGTGTAAGCGAAGGCATGTGTTAGTCAAGTCTGAACCTGAAGCAGGATCACAGTGAAGACAGGGTTTAATTCTGTTAAGTAAAGGGTGACTGGCCCAAATTTTTCAGAAATGAGTTTCCATGCTGCATGTTCCTATGACTGGAGTCGAGGGTCATTGCTTATATTGCCGCAGGTCGAATCAAGCCCCGCGTCCACATGGAAGCTGCTCAGGGAGATGCCAGGAGCTGCTCAGCCTGTGACATGGACACTGTTCTGCACAGGGTATAGGAGGGCCGAGGCCCAGGGATTGCTGGAGGACAGATTTTGTGCTAGGCCAGCAGGCCAGAGAAAAAAGAACTTTGGTGCAGGACTGAAATTTGAGCATCTGTCTTACAATACTACCTGTTTGCCATGCTGCTATCATGTGATGATTCTCTACAAGGTTGGCTTGAGGATAGCTGTTATTCCCTCTGTGCCGTCTCTAACACAGATAGGCAACTCTCCTAGTGGGAGTTTGTGATCCGCTGGGGACTTGAAGTCAAGTCTGAAGCACTCTTAACCACCAGGCAGGTCTTCCCTGGGGAAGGTGCTGATAGGATCAGCACAAGTTTTGCATTCAGGAGAGCTGGAAGGGCTGCTCTGTGGTTGTTAGAGGGAGACATGACTAGTCCCTGAACTGCCTTTGGCTTGGACTGCACCACTGCAATTTGAACCACCCTCCTTCCCTGCTCTCCCTCCAATGAGATGGTCAAACTAAACAACTGGGGAACCATTCCCTCCACACCCAGCCTCGAGGTGTCTTTAGATTCTTACCTGTCTACGGAGACAGCAGCCAGTGTGAAGCTGCTGGCATACATGGTGAGGTAGATGAAGAAGTGGACGGCCTTGCAGATGAAGGAGCCAAAGACCCAGCCCTCAAGGGAGTAGATGGTAGCCTGGAAGGGCACGCAGAAGACAATGAAGAAGAAGTCAGCCAGGCTGAGGTTGAGGATGAAGAGGTTGGTTGTGTTGTGGCCCATTTGCCCATTGCGCAGCAGCACCGCCAGCACCAGGCTATTGCCCACTGTGCCCAAGAGGAATATGAGGGAGAAGACCACAGGGACGATGACACTGGCAGGATTGAACTGGTAACTGTTGGAGGAATTCCAGTATCCAGCCAAGCTGGCGAAGTCCTCGTGCTCTGTCATTCTGCGCTGTGGCTGTGATGAGGTATCGGAACCTGGAGCAACACAGGCCAAGATGTGAGAGTCTGGAGAAAAGAACTGCCCGGCCTGTTAGCCTGCTGATGTGCTCATGGCTGACTGCAGACAACTGGCGCCCAGCTCTTAGCTCTGAGACCCACGTGCTTTTTGGCAAGTCCCTTCGAAGGCTGCTGGCCTGCAAGACACATAGGGTAGGGTTAGCTTGGCGGTTAGGGGTCTCCTGCTCCCCTCTTCTGGCTGTGGAATGATTGTGCAACCCAAGCTTGGGTGCCTTCTTGGATGGACTATGCTAGAAATTGGAGTTTGGGGGAGAGGAGAGGCCGGTATCCCTCCCTGTGGAGGGAGCAGAGTCCTGCTCTGTGGGGATGGAGCCAGGATCTCCCAGCTGGTCCAGCTGATGGAGAATGAACACCGCACACTAGATGCAGGACTGGAAATGCCTCTGGCAGTAGCAGCTGCTGCACAATCCCATGTGGTGCCAAGTCTGGGATTTCCCAAGGAGGGCAGCTCTGATGGGACAGTCCTTGGTTTCGTTTCAGAGTAACACAGCTGACAAGGGAGATACATTCTGCCTCTCTGCTTTACTTTAGAAAACCTGTTTCTAGCTATCGTGGAAATGATAACTACTGTTATCATTTGTCACTCAGCACCAAGCATATTTCTTAGCAGGTAGGACTGGGAGTTCAGTGCGCTCGGTGAGTGCTTTCCATGCGCAGCCAGCACCGAGGAGCACAGGGCCAGGAAGGACACGCTGGCTGGCTAAGTGCCTCGCCAGGTAGCCCTGCCACTGCTGTACCTCCCTGGGCTCTTTGGGGAGGTTCTCCCTGGTGGCCTGTGGCTCCTGCAGGTCAAGTCCCTTTAAGGGCAGGAACTGAGACAGAAGGTACAGAGGGCAGGTGCTCACTGACGCAGCAGAGAAATACATCTTAGTCTCCAATGCGTTAGCTCTGGGACAGATCCCCAGCTTCTTGCAGTCTCACAATGCTGATAGCAGAAGATGGGAAAAAGCACGGGGTGAAAGCAGGGCTGCTCCTTATGTTCTCTTATGTGGAATACGCCAACTACCCCATGCTGGGGTGCTGAAATGCTAAGTGACTTGCAAGGAGACACTCGGAGCATCTCTGGCAGAGCGTGATGTCTTCACAGTATCGGCTACACAGGGTTATCAGAAGCAAAGGAGATGTGATGGGGAGCTCGTGTCTCCAGGGCTGAGAACCCCATGAGTGGCCAAGCTGGAACAGGACCCCAAGAGACTCAGCATTTTCTACCAAGGGTTCAAAACAGGCAAAGGGAACCCTCGCTGTTTTGGAAGACTTGGGAGCAGGGACTCCCAGGGTCGCTCTGCTGGTGCCATTGCTGTGCCCAGCACACGGTGCCTCAGTTTCCCACTCATACAGCAGAGCTACTAACACGAGGCCACGTTTGCTCTGCTGTCGGGCGAGGCAGAGTCCCGACTTGGGAGCAGGGACTCCCAGGGTCGCTCTGCTGGTGCCATTGCTGTGCCCAGCACACGGTGCCTCAGTTTCCCACTCATACAGCAGAGCTACTAACACGAGGCCACGTTTGCTCTGCTGTCGGGCGAGGCAGAGTCCCCTTTGCCTGGCAAGGTCAGGCTCAGCCTCAGTGACAGCACCCAGCACCCTGGCAGCCCAGAGCCCCTCGGGCAGCCTGGGCGCCCTGTCCTGCCGCAGCTCGGCCGCCCGCGCTCTGCCGGCTCCCCA
>NW_010589208.1:49202-86096 GCF_000705375.1 Tinamus guttatus | reverse complement strand
GGAGCGGCGCGGCCGCGGCTTGGCCTGGAGCAGGGACAGGGACAGGGGCAGGGCCTGGAGCAGGAGCAGGCCCAGGCCCGGGTCGCACTATGTCCTTGTCGCCCGCAGGTTTTCAAGCTCTACCGAGGTGGGGTCTTCACCGTGACGCGCCTGCTGCTGCCCTCCTGGCTCGCCCTCTACATAATCAAGTACCACGTTATGGTAAGTGCGGCCCAGGCACTCGCGGTGCTGCCGTGGGAGCAGCGGTGGTGGAGGCTGCATCTCCTAATGAGCACTGCTCATGCAGCGTGGCCCTGCCAGGAGAGGGGTTGAGCCGTCTGGAGGGCAGAAGGGCTAGGGGAGAGATGGTCTCCTAAAGACATAAAGGCCACCTGGCTGGGGAGAAGAGGGTGACCCAGGGGCATAAAAGGACACGGAGGGATTCCAGGTTAAGCAGTGCAGGAAGAGGATTAAGTCGCCCTAGCAGCCCCAGGGGATTTCCTGAACATATTGCCTGAGTGTTTGCTGCTGGGTAGGGTGGCTTCTCCCAGCCTATCCATCCCTTGCTTTACTTTTTCTGCTGGGAGCGCTATGAAAACGTTCTGTGATCTGTTATGGTATTGATTGGTTTTCACTCTACTGCCTCCCTGGGAGCCAGAAAGCTGAGAGCAGTGACCGTTACCTTCCTGGTGACAACGAGACTTGCAGCTATTGGTATGGGGAGGGGAAATGGGCATTAAACTGATGATGGGCAAGACCTCCCATTCTGTAGTCCTATCTTGTTCTGGTGTTACAATTTGGCCAGCCCCAGGTGTTTATTTATCTCATGGGAAGAAGCAGGGTTAATGTGACATTCACTCTCTAGAGCTTGTATTTTAGAAGAGTCATGTTGCATGTTTTGGAAATCATATATCCTCTCAGTAACGCTCCTTTCTCTTTCTCCTTGCCTACCTCTTCCTACTGCCTGTCCTTCAGAAAAAGCCATATGGTGTTGTTGAATCGAATCCACCGATATTTCCAGTAAGTCTGTTAAAATTTCTTTTATCTTGTAGTTTCATAAAATACAGGCAGTAAAAGGGGTGGCTTGGGGAGAAAAGGTTCAAGATTGTGCAGTAGGTTTGCCAGGATTATGTCTAAAAGGATGTGCTTGGTACTGTGGACAGGCTGTCCTGAATGAGCACTGTGTAGTGATTGCAGGGCTTCTGAGCAGTCCTTGTTTCAGGGGCACCTTCTTTCTGTAACCACAAACTCTATTGCCTGGCTGATGGTGCACAGTGGCCCTGGGCAGAGAAGACAACATTCCCTTGTGTTATGGGATGTCTCATAGTGAATGGTGAAGTACATACAGGGAAAGGTAGCTGAAGAGCTTGCTGAAATCCGAAGCTTTCCTATTTGGTTCTCAGATGGTTTCTTGTGCCCAGTTGTATAGGGAGCTGAAGTGCTGAGTCTATAACACTCTGAAGTGCTGGCATATCCTTCAGCTCTGAAAAGGGGCAAGCACAGCCCGTATGCCTGCTGTGGACAGACTAACTGCATGGCTTAATTACCGTGCAGTAACAGGACCAGTATGAAGGAGTTTGGATGTTTAACGCCTCTGTGGAAATGTGATTATTAATGTATAGAACAATAGAGAGTTACAGAAAAGTGCCTGTGTCTACCTCTCCATGCTGAGCGGTGATTTCAGTAGTCAGGAGGAAGAGGTTGAGTGTTGCCTGCAGCTGTGTGGGCTTCGTCCCAGGCATCCCCAGAAGCCCTCCGTGCTCAGCTGCCCCCAGGCAGAGTTTTGCCACTGATCACTGAGATGGGGGAGTTAATGAGGTCCAGAGTAACTGCTGGGTTGTTGAATCTTAATTGCTGTGGACCTCTCCGAGATGTTTTTCATTGATTGGTATAGTGAGGTGGTGGGTAAATATTTTCGCATAAGTCTAGTTCAGCTATTTCTGCCAGTTTTGCCTTTTTCTTTTTTTGTCTGTAAAACAGATGAGAAGTAATTGTGCTTTATCAAACAACAGTAATGTTCTTAACAACTACATAGCCAAATACTAAAGATGAAACTGTGGGCCTCTCACATCAGCCTAACTACTCGGCTTATGTCAGCTCAGGAGGCCAAGACAGTGCCTGAACCTTTAATAAGGAGAAATTGGGCATCATATTGATTTTGAAAGATTATGTAGCTCTTCAGGTACCACAGAATTTGTGTTTTTCTTTCTTTTTGAGACTTAGCAAAAAGTCATACCTGATTGTATGTGGCTATCAAGTCTTTTAAACCTAACTCTTAAAACATGATAATTAAGTCAGAGCTTTCTTGAAAGAATATACTGTGTAAAGGAATACATTTTATTTATGATAAATTACTGACTATGTTCTCTTTGGTTCCATTAGGGGGACAGAATTTTAGAGACAGGAGAAATTATGCCACCACTGAAAGAAGAACCTCATGATCACCACTGATGGTTAAATGCTGATTTTCTTCTTCGGCAACAAAGGCGATAAATGCAGCTGTTATAACTGTTCTATAAATGACTCTTTATTCTGCCTCTGTTCTTTTCCTTTATTTACTTTCCATCTAGTCAGTTTTCAGTTGCTACTCTCATGAGTTTCCTTTTCCTACAGTGAGTTTTACTGCTAAAACTATAGTTTTACTGCTATACTGCTAGTAGTGAGTTTAACTACTAGATCCTACAGCAGGGGTGCCACTCTACATCCTATGTGGGTTATGGAATAGTTTGCCCAAAAACAAGGAGGGAAGGCCTAAAGCAGTGTGTGTGCATGTGCACAGACGCAAACACACCAGCTCTCTTCTTCCAGGAAGTCTAGCAGGCCCTTTCATGCCAAGTGTTTTAGAGACCTCCATGTCATCCCATTTTTTTGCCAGTAGAGGATGGTCCTGAAAGTGGACAGTAAGTGGAACACAGGCAACACCCCTCCTCCCAACATATGAATTAGCCTGATGACAATGTGGTCTCCCTGAGACTGCCTGTTCCCAAGATGAAGAATCCCTCCGCAAGTGAAGTCAGTAAGGGAGGCCAGCTTAGACTGCCCTGCCCCATGCTCCATCCTTCCCATCGGCCAAATTCCTGGTTTGCAGGGACCCTCCATCCTGTCCTGCATCTTTGACACCCTTGCTCAAGCTTGCACTGCAGCAGGGGCAAAGCCGCTCTCCTGTTTGCCTCTTCTGCAACTCCTGCACTCCTGCAGCAACTCTAGCGCAGTAGAGCACTGGCGAAAACAGGCCCTGGCGTCACTCAGGCCTCGCCACGGAGTCTGTCCGGGGCCCGGTGGAGACAGGGAGGTGTCACTTTGCGGGGCCCCTCCCCCCTGTCCTATGTCCGTCCCAGTGGAGCTGCCCTCCCCCAGCAGAGGCAGCTCTCAGGGCTCCTGGAAGGGCCAGCCATGGCCAGGGCTGTAGGGAGAGCACGGGGCCTTTTGTGCAGCTCCATAGGCTCCTACAGAGAAGGGTGGTGCAGGGCACATGGAGAGATTACTGCAGCTACAAGAGGGACCAACAGTCTTTATTTTGCATTTGCAAAAGACAGTTGTTGATAGATGGTCTCTGGTGTGACCTTCAGGTCTGGGGAGGAAAGGGAAAGCCCTACCGTTGGTGCTGAGCTGCTTAAGGGTTGGAAACCTCTCAGGTCCCAATGGGGGGTTGAGGACCCGGTAGTCCACCATCTCTGACACCCTTGCTCAAGCTTGCGCTGCGGCAGGGGCAAAGCCGCTCTGCTGTTCGCCTCTTCTGCAACTCCTGTGCTGCTGCAGCAACTCTGGCGCAGTAGAGCGCTGGCAAAAACAGACCCTGGCGTCACTCAGGCCTCGCCACGGAGTCTGTCCGGGGCCTGGTGGGGGCAGGGAGGTGTCACGGTGAGGCGGGTGCCCTGCTGTGACACGCACAATTGTGGGCAGGTGAAGGAGTCTGTGCTGGACTCTGCCCTGAAGGAAGGGGAGGACAGAAGGAGAAGGAAGAGCAGAGCTGCTGCTGCCTCTGGTCAGTCTCTGGGAAGAGCGAGCTCAGGCTCCTTGGCCTGTCCCCAGGCCGTGGGCATGGAACGAGCCCAGCAAGGGGTGGGGATAGGCACTCAGAAAGAAGGTTCTAGAAGATGTAAGAAAGTCCATAAAAGCCTTGGTGCTTCTCCAGCGTGGAGGGCATCCTGGAGAGGTTTCTGCTGCCATGTGGCCTCTCGCCTGTTGCAAGGACTAGCAAATAAAGCTTGTGTTCTGACCATTCACCGAGGAGGCAGGCGTTCTGCAGCACTGTGTGGGGAGTCTTGGGCCTGTGAGGCTCTTGCACTTACGTCTAGACCAGGGCGAAGGCCGAGGGTTCAGAAGGGGAGTGGAGACATCTTGATGTCTCCAGTGTCCTTTTTTGGTGGTAGAATGATCCCGAGAGTTGTGTTAAGGGGCAGTGAAAAGGCACACAGTCCTTTATTTCACATTCTAGGAAGAGACCAGCGTTCAAAGGCAGCTCGTCTGGCACCAGGTCGCACAACAGTGGCTCTCCTGGGTGTGCATCTTCTGAGCCAGTGCTGCATAGACCTCCACAGAGTGTAGTGGTTGGGTTCAAAGGCCCCCAGAATGCCCCAGGGCTTCTACTCACCTTGCCCCCTGCGCTGGGGGACAGATGCCTTTTCTTCCCTAGTGTACGCTTTTTTTCCCATACATGTGTGCACATGCACATATCCAGGCTCATACAGTTATGGCCGTTAGTAGCCACAGTTAGACCTGAGGACAAGCTTCGTGCAATTCAGCTGAGGCTGCAGCTGCCCTTGGACGAACCATCTCTCCAGGACATTGTTGTGTCAATGGGAGATTTTTTTTTTGTTTTTTTCCATCTCTTCTTGAGACTGTGTGCTGTGGCAAGCGCCTCAGCGTGTGGGTACGCCTTGGCTAGGGGTGTGAGGCAGGCTGGGTCACTTAAGCCTCCTGTCTCTTGTGCTCTTTGGGGAGGGGAAAAGGCAGTGCACACTACAGAGGCGGGCGACAGGCCTCTGGAAGGCCTCCCGGGACCAGTGGATGAGCAGGATGCAAGGCTCACATTCTTCTGCAGAAGCTCTCTTCTGAGAGAGGAGGAGGCACCATCCCAAATTTTAACGATGTCTGCAAAGCAAGCGCAAGTTCCATCATGCTTCGAGTGAGCCCAGCCCTGCCTTGCAGCACTCTCCTAAGCATGGAGGCAAGAGCACGCGAGTCTCCCACTGTGGCTGAGGACATGCACATGCATGTTTGGGTCTTCGTGACCGAGTTCTCACGGCTTGCAGCCTAGATGCCTGCACTGAGCTGAGGGAGGTCTGAGGAGTGCCCACACGTGCTCTGCACAGCCCCATCAGCAGCTGCAGCTTCTTGTGCTGCTGGGGGCGCCCAGTCCACACTGCGGTGCAAGCAGCAAGCCCGTTGACCACACTTCTGCCCAGGAGTGCCCAGGGAGCCAAGGCAGAGTCGGAGGCAGGGCATCATGTCCGAGCTGTCAGCAGGAGCCTTGGGCCAGGAGGCAGTGTCACGAGGGGCTCAGTGCCAGACTCTCCACAGAGTCTGGGTGCCTGAACACTCCTGTAAGGGCTCTTAAGAGCTTTACCATTGGTGCTGAGATGCTTTAGGGTTGGAAACTTTTCAGGTCCCAAAGGGGGGCAGGTGAGGATGAGGTAATTCACCATCTTTGCCACCCTTTTTCTAGCTTCACTGTAGTAGGTGCATAGACACGCTACTGGTTGCGTTCCCCCCCGCCAACTCCTGTGCTGCTGCAGCTCTGCTGGATTAGAGTACTGGCGAGAACACAGTCCAGTGTCACACAGACCTTGCTGCAGAGTCCATCCAGGGCCTGGAGGGACAGGAAAGTGGTGCTGTGAGACGTGTGCCCTGGTCTGACACTCTGCCATGTCACAGATGGCTACAACCTCTCTGGCTTGTGGTCATGGCCAGGTGTGAGCCCAGCATGTGCAGGAGAACTGAATGGGGCACTGGAGGATGCCCTATCTTGCCTCACTGCTGCCACCGTGGGGCAGGGAGTATGTCCCTAGACTTAAGCTCTTCCAGGGGCACTGACTCCAGAGATGTCCAGAAAGGAGTACCCTGGGGTACAATCATGGGCAGTGGAAGAGTCTGTGCTGAACTCTGCCCTGAAGGAAAGGATTGACAGAAGAAGGAAGGAAGGAGGAGCAGGGCTGCCACTGCTTCTGGTTGGCCTCTGAGGCTCCCTAGCATTTCCTGAGGCCATGAGCATGGTGCCAGCCCAGTCTATGCCATGGGCACACAGCCAGCCCAGCAGGGGCAAGGAACCGAGAAAGAAACTTCTTGAAGACCTAAAGGAAGTCCATAAAAAGCCCCATTGCTTCGTCAGCTTGGAAAGTGTCCTGGGGAAAGTCCTGCTGCCCTTGCTGCCACGTGCGCTCTCTACTCTTGACGAGCACTAGCACACGAAGCTTGTGTTCTGACCAACCACCAAGCAGGCAGGCGTTCTTCAGCACTGAATCTCGGCACTAGGACCCTTCTGCAGTTACGGCTCGGCCAGGGCCAAGGGTGCAGAACAGCTACAGACATATCCTGCCTTCTCCAGTGTCCAAATGTTCGCAACAGTTGTGTTAAGGGACACTGAAAGAAAAATTCCAGCAATAACAGATTGCCACCTTTGCCAGAAAAGCAAAGGCTTCTCTCTAATGGCAAAAAGTCCTTTATCCCACATCCTAGGGAGACAATGGTGTTTAAAGGCAGCCCGCCTGCCACCAGGTCACACAGAACAAGGTCTCTCTTGGCTGTGCAGCTCCTGTGCCAGTGCTGTGATGGGCTCCTCAGCCTGCAGCCGATTTCCTGCTGCAGGAACCTCATAGCTGGAAGGCCATGAGGAAAGCTCTGCTGCAAACAACAGCTTTGATGGTGGCTCCCCTCAGAAGGACTCATGTTAGCTGCTTGATCCCTTTGCACTTCCCAGCCTGGCCCTTCCCCTCCAGTAAGCCACAACCCCCAGCTCCCCTGCACCGGGGCCTTCCAGTGGAGCAGGGCCCTGGAGACAGCACGGCCAATGCCCAATGAGATCCTGGTTTTGCAGGGATTGCTCCGCCCGGGCTTATGTCCCTCCCAGGGGAGCTGCCCTGCCCCAGCAGAGGCAGCTCTCAGGGCTCCTGAAATAGCCAGCTGAGCACAGGGCCTTTGTGCAGCTCCACGGGCTCCTGCAGAGAAGGGTGTTGCAGGACGCATGGAGAGGTCACTGCAGCTGCAAGAGGGACCAACAGTCTTTATTTTGCGCCCAGCAGGAGGCAGATGTTAATACATGGGTAAAGGCCCAGGTGCCACCTTCAGCATCTGCTGCGATGGCTGAAGAGCCACCCTTTGGACTCTCTGAGTCCGGTCATGGCTTCCTGGTATGCCTGGCAGTGCTTGGGCTGTCACGCAACGGTCAAAGAGCGGCTTCTTCTCCCCCTTGCTAGAGAATGCAAAAGAAAGGGCCTCAGCTCTGTGGTGAGGCACGTGGGAGGGAAACGCTGCAGGCCTCCGTCAGGCGCCTGTTCCTGGGTGAGCTACTAGGGCCAGCTCAGTGGTGTGTGTGGTGGGCTTTGGGCCCGTGTGTGCAGATCAGGTCACTTAGCGCCAGTGAGTTCAGGGTGAAGTCAGGCAGGGACAAGACCTGGGACCGATGGGGTGTCAAAGATGAGCATCAGGCTCTTCAATACTACTGCTCAGAGGAAAAAAAGCTCCAGTTCTGTGTTTTGGGAACGCTGAGCAGCTGAGTAATGCTTTCAGCTTCAGCCCCTCGTTATCTGGGGGTACCCCACTGAAATGCTCTTCTGAGTGCCCCTCAAGTACCCCTTGAGTGGATGGGACATGTATCTTGTTCAGACAGCTCCTTGGCACTGAGGACTGTCAGGGAAAGACCCTCTTTCCCCAGGGGCTGTTGCCAGTGGAACCGAAGGGCATGGCAGGAGAGGGGAGCTCCATGGGCTTGGGACAACTGTTACCAGATGAGCTCCTGCTTCACTGCGTCCCTGTTCAGAGCAGCATTCCTTGCCCACTCGCCCTGCTGTGCTTTGTAGATCTCCAGCAGCTTCAGGGCTGGGCTTGCTCCTGGCCAAAAAAGGCTGCAAGAGCAGGTAGAGGATCGTTGTCATTCTTGGGCTGGTGTGCACCTGCCTCTTCCCTTCCACAGCCCTCCGCGGTCACACAGGGAAACGCACACACAAATGAGCACACACATGCATCCACTTACTCTTCTGGGAGGCACAGTTCTTCCCTCCCTTCTGATGTTCTCCTGCTGCTTTTCTTTGAGTCTTGTTCTTTCATTCCCTCTTTGAGCTTCTTGTCATACTCCTTTCTTAGCACATGGGAAGGAGGCTTGGGATCCTCACTCACATAGCGACAGGTGGTCTGCAAAAGCAGAAGAGGTTTCCCTGAAGTACTGCTGCACATAGCTGGGGCTCTTCCCCAAAAGGGAGAACTGGGGGAATTGGGACTGAACAGCAGGGAAGGGGTTGGTGATGGCTTCAGTGGGCAGGATCTGAAGCTTTGGAAGCTCCAGCTGTTGGGAAAAGACCACTTTGCACCATGTGCTGAGCATGGGGGAGGTGATCCTGCCCCTCTACTCAGCCCTGGTGAGGCCGCATCTGGAGTACTGTGTCCAGTTCTGGGCTCCACAGTACAAGAGGGATGTGGAGCTGCTGGAGAGAGTCCAGCGCAGGGCTACAAGGATGATCAGGGGCCTGGAACATCTGCCCTATGAGGAGAGGCTGAGGGAGCTGGGCCTGTTCAGCCTGGAGAAGAGAAGGCTGAGAGGGGATCTAATCAGTGTATATAAATACCTCAAGGGAGGGAGTGCAGAGGACGGGGATGGTCTCTTTTCAGTGGTGGCCACTGATAGGACTAGAGGAAATGGCCGGAAACTGAAACATCAAAAATTCCATAGGAACTTAAGGAAAAATTTCTTAACAGTGAGGGTGACAGAGCACTGGAACAGCCTGCCCAGAGAGGTTGTAGAGTCTCCTTCTCTGGAGATCTTCAAAACCCGTTTGGACGCAGTCCTGTGCCACGTGCTCTAGGTGTCCCTGCGTATGCAGGGGGGTTGGACTAGATGATCTCTAGAGGTCCCTTCCAACCCTAAGCATTCTATGATTCTATGATTCTATGATTCTATGGCTGTGCCAACAGGAGCATTCTGATTCTTAGTCATTTTGTGGGGACTGAGGCCTCATGTTTCAGCTAAGAAATGCCATCTAAAAAGACCAGTTTTGGCTCTGGAGTGGGATTCCTAATGCCTCTGAGAGACACAGTGAAGGAGGAGGCTGTAGCGGATGGCTCACTTTGCCTTTGCATGATAGGGGCAGCTCCTCCCTGGCAGCAGGGAGCCTACAAGTGGACAGCGGCCCAGCTATCTGGCTGCCACAATCCTGGTGCTCCTGGCACACTGTTGCTGCTCCGCTGCCAGTCAGTGTCAGGGAAGCAATTTTCCTGAAGGCTCTAAAGTACTTGCTGTACCTGGCCTTGCAGTAATCTTTCCTTCGTTTTGTTGGCATAGTATTCACCCCAGATTTCCCCTTCAATTTCTTTGCGCTTTGCCGCCATCAGCAAATGGAGGCGTCTTTCTGCTGGAGCTGTGCAAAGGTAGCAGACTCCCTGGAAGCAAGCAAAACACAATAGCCCTCAGTGTTAGCCTCCAGAAATGCAGGCAGGTGGAGGAGGGCAGGCAAGGTGGTGGTGGTTGTAGTTCCCCCCTCTTCTGTTCCTTCTCTGGAGACGGGAAGTCCACACAGAGGTGGCAAATGACTGCCGTGTACCTTTCCTGACAGCTGATGAACACAAGCAGGGAGTTCAGACTTGAGTCGGGCTTGAGGCTTTGGCTGCTTGTCTGCCTTGGAGGGCTTCTCCGGAACTGATGGCAGAAATCTGAAGAGACGGGACAAGGAGAGTCTCAGGGAGCAGAACCTGAGCCCATTCCTCTGGGCTGGGCTCACAACCTCTGCCCCTGCTGCTGCAACTTGGGGAAGTGCTGCAGGAAATCCATGTGGCCAGCAAGAGACCAAAGGTCCTTGCGATAATCCAAAGCCTTTCAGTGTGATGATGGGCAGCGTGGCCAGAGGAGAGATCTCACTCTCGCAACGACAGGAGCACAACGTGTGTTCACCTGCCCTCACAGCCCTGATCTCTGCCGTTTTCTTCCAGGATCCTCACCTGCCTTGGCCACCTCCAATTCCCTTAAAGTCGTCGCTTTCCTTCAATGCCAGTTTGGCCAGAGAAATCCTCCGTTGAGCCAGAAGGACTGGATCCAGCAGGCTGACTGCAAACAGGAATCAAGAGACTCTTCAGAAGTGTGTCTTTGTGCCTGTGCAAGCAGGTGTAAGCAATGGAGCTGCTTGGTTGTGCTGCACGAGTCTTCAGAGGCTTCTTCCCCTCAGGCTGTCTTCCTCCTCAGCTTCCAGCACCTGGCTTCCTTGAGCTATAGAAACTCCTCCATTTCTAAAACTCCTGGCAGATGTTGCTAGTTAAGATGTTGAGGCCTTCTGCTCCATTTTGACTCCTGTTATTGCAATCACAGCCTCAGACAGAAGAGCAGGTGGCCCTCTACATGAGAGAAGGGGGTCCCCAGGGTAAGTGCAACTCAGAGTATCAACACTGAGAGCATCAGGCATCAGCTGCCATTGGGAGTGCTGGACTGTGCCCAGAGCACCTACTGGGAAGAATCATTAGAGATTTACCATGACATGTACACAGAGTCACCCAGGTGCGTTCTTGTGTCCCTTGCCTTGGGAAATTGGAGCCTTGGCTTTTCCTCCCTCTCAAGGATGAAAGGAGAAGGCACAACACCTGACAGAAGGGTGCCGTGACATTACCTTTTCTGTTATGGGGCTCACCAGGCACCACCTCCTCCCTGGGCTTGACAGAACGTGCATGGAGCGAAGATTTGCCTGGGAGCTCAAGGGCAAACCTGGAAAGAAGAGGCTCATTTGAACAAAGGGCAACATGGTCCCTTGGCTGCTTGCACTGATAGCGTCTTTACTGAGAGCCTTTCGAGTTCCTTGTGCCCTCATGGAGTAGGTAACAATAGTGGGATCTGAGGGGTGCAGGGAATGACAGCAGAGCCCGGAGGGCCACACCAGTTTCCATCAATCTCTGGCAGTGCTTCCCCTGCTTTGTTGTGAGAGAGCCAATTCCTTCTACACAAGGGCTCCTTGGTGTCACTGGAGAGCCTCCCATGTCTTGCATTCTGTGTCCATTGAGAACACACCAGCCCCTTTTTCTGCCCTGCCCCGGCTGTGGAGGAGAGAGCATGGAGGCAGCTAGAAGCCTTGTCTTGCATAGAGCTGAACTGGAGTAGTTGTGTGAGAAGGCAAGAGGCAAGTCCTGCCAAGAGGATGTCCCATGTCTGAGCTGAGAAGCTGCACTGTGGGGCAGCTGGGGTTGCAGGAATGAGTCTCCTCACCTTGGCAACACGATGACGCCATCATGACTGACCCGAGGAAAGTCGTTTCGGGTATCAAAGGTGACGACATCCGTCATCTCTGAATCCTACAGCAGGACAGAGCCATGGGAGGTGATGTCAGGAACATGTGCTTGTCGCTGTCAAGGGCGGCCTCCCTTTCTGCTGCTCAGCGAAGGAGCTGCCTCTTGCAAAGCCTCCTACTACCTTCTCTTCAGCACTGCACAGCCCTTACTTGAACGAGCTGACACGCCACCAAGTGGTGGTGTCGCTCATGAAGAGTGTGGCCAGCCCAAGTGTTGAGCTGGATGGTGGCACACCAAGAGAAACCTCTTTAAGGAAGCTTTGTCAGGAGTTTCAGAGAGCTCCCTATACCTCTCAGAGAAATTAGAAACTCACTGCAAGAAGAGCTGGCATCATGTTGCCTGTGGAATCCACCTCCATGAGACAATGATCAAAAAAGTTCATGGTGACCACTTGTCTTCGTACGGCAAGAATGCCAATATCCTTGAACACCAGTTCAACCTCCTTGCCTTCTGCCAATGCTCCAGAAAAGAAAAGCAGAGTCTCTTCTATGCAATGCTGCACTGCTTCTGACAGGAAGCCGGTATCCTTTGCTATCTGCTCATAGTTCAGCTGCACAACCGGGATCTCATCTAAAACACAAGTAGATGGAAACCAGTCACATCCAAATTACTCAGCTGACTCATATGTTCTGGACCTTAGCAGCTCACGGCCATCAATATAGTGCCAGGGAGTCCCATATAATCCTGGGAGACATCTGCAAAAGGGAGCCCATGGGCCCCGATCTCTTGCAATGTGTTCCAAGGTCTCTGCAAATAGTGAAATGAGGCATACACGGGGTGCACAAGAGTGTTCTTCTGCCTTCTTACCTGGAATGTCCTTCTGAGCATATTTGAGCTGGTAAAATCTCTTCAGAAACCGGCACACCTGGAACAAGGGCCTTTGAACAACCAAAACTTCGTCCTTTCCCACACTGACATGGTCTTTGACAACTGCAAATGTCCCAATTCCGATGCTCACCGCCTGGAAAAACAAGCAGAGTACCCCAAGCAAAGTAAGCACCTTCTGTGGGGGAAGGCTAGTGTCTCCCTTGGGTGACCATGGCATGGTGCTTGGGGCCGTGGCTGCTCTAAGAGATCCAAAGGGCCTTTGAAAGCTCAGGGCAAGACGCACTGTTGCTGGGTACTTCCCTCCTCTTCCTCATCTTCCTCCTCGCTCCCAGAAGCACTGCTGAGGCAGAAAAGGCAGAGCAAGTGTCCCATGGCTAGGTAATGAGCTTGGTGGTTGGGTTCAAAGGACCCAGGGCTTTTGCTGGCACCTTGCCCCTGCATCAGGCGGGCAGACGCCTTTTTTCCCGTCTCTTCTCGAGACCGTGTGCTGTGGCCAGCGCCTCAGCGCGTGGGTGCTCTTTGGCTTGGGGTGTGGGGCAGACTGGGTCTCTTAAGCCTCCTGTCTCTTGTGCTCTTTGGGGAGGGAAAAGGCAGTGCACGCTACAGAGGTGGGGTGGGCATCAGGGCTCCGGAAGACCTCCTGGGACCAGTGGATGAGCAGGATGCAAGGCTCACATTCTTCCGCAGCAGTTCTATTCTGAGGGAGTAGCACGCACTAGCCCAGATCTTAACGATGTCTGCAAAGCAAACGAAAGACCTGTCATGCTTCGAGTGAGCCCAGCCCTGCCCTGCAGCACTCTCCTAAGGAAGGAGGCAAGAGACAAGAGCACAAGAGTCCCCCACTGTGGCTGAGGACAAGCACATGCATGGCTGGGGCATCGCGGCCAAGCTTTTCACAGCTTGCAACCTAGGGGATGCCCTGCACTGAGCTGAGGGAAGTCTGGGGAGTGCCCACACGCACTCTGCACAGCCCCATCAGCAGCTGCAGCTCCTTGTGCTGCTGGGGGCGCCCAGTCCCCACTGTGGTGCAAGCAGCAAGCCCGTCCACCACACTTCTGCCCAGGAGTGCCCAGGGAGCCAGGGCACCATGTCCGAGCTGTCAGCAGGAGCCCTGGGCCAGGAGGCAGTGTCACGAGGGGCTCAGTGCCAGACTCTCCACAGAGTCTGGGTGCCTGAACACTCCTGTAAGGGCTCTTAAGAGCTTTACCATTGGTGCTGAGATGCTTGAGGGTTGGAAACTTTTCAGGCCCCAAGGGCGGATTGAGGACCAGGAAATTGACCATCTTTGCCACCCTCGCTTAAGTTCACAGTGACAGGGGACAAAGACACTCTGCTGGTCCTTCGGGCAACCCCTGCGCTGCTGCAGCGCTGGTGGAGCAGAGCGCTGGTGACAGCAGGCCCTGATGTCACCCAGGCCTTGCTGCGAAGTCTGGCTGGTTCCTGTCGGGGATAGAGAAGTGTCGCTGTGATGTGGGCACCCCACTGTGACACCCACTGTGTCACAGAGGGCTACCAGGACCTGCAGGCTTGCAGACATGGGCAGGTCTGGCCCCTTTGGGCCCACTGGAACAATGGAGAATGTGCCCTCCTGCCCTCACCTTCCCCTACAGAGGCTGTGAGGCAGGGAGTGGGTCCCTAACCTTGGGCTCCCCAGTGATACTGACTCAGTTGTATCTCCAAAGTGGGGCACTGGGCTATGATTATGGGCAATGGGAAGGACAGAAGGAAGGAAGGAGGAGCAAGGCTGCCCCTGACCCTGGTCAGCCTCTGGGAAGGAAGGACTGAAGCTGCTTGGCATTTCCCCAGGCCATGGACATGTAGCCAGGCCAACAGGGAGAGAGAGCAGAGAAAGAAAATTCTTGAAGATAGAAACCCAACACAAATGCTATTAAAAAGAATTAAAAAATCACCAAGCCATATGAAGCATGAATAAACCAAAGCATAAATCTCCCTTATGCCAGCCCAGAGGCACACCATCCTTCACCAGTCCATTGAGCAAGGTCTGAGGCTACAGCTGTGCTTTGGCAATACTGGGTCACTTGCTTTGTGCTTAGGTGTCTGGAAACACCAGAAGTTAGCCAGCTTGAGGTCTGAGCAGAAACCCGAGCCTTTTCAGCTATATAAACAGAACGAATGAGTTCTGTTTCCACCTTACGAGGAGGAATCATAGGAATTCCTTCATTTAATACATATACCTGCTAATCCAGGGTAATGCTGTCTAGTTGAGCAGTTGCACAGACCTGTAAAGCAATGCTGGAATTGAATTACCTCGGCACTCCCTGCAACTACACCCTTATAAACAATGCATGGGGCCTTGGTATTGGCACACAAGAAGCATTTGCAATACTCCCTTGAAATCCCCGCTCTGTTCATGTCATGGCTAGCTCAGATGGGGCTCCCTGTCTAGAAAGGGAAAATTCAGAACTGCAAAACAAGGTATGAACGTGGGAAAAGATGACAAGTATGCGCAAAATGTCCCTAAAGGTCGCCTCCTTCTTCCTCTGCACCCTGATTGCACCTAATCTCACAGGTAAATGGTTAAAATATTTCCAGCTGACTCTCAGAAGTGCTAGGAGTTGGGAGGGGGACAAAAAGTGTTTCTTCTTTAATTCTGCATATGCAAACTTAAACCAAATACTTCAAGATCAAGTCATCTTGAATTTTAATTCTTCATTAAAAACTAATATTAGAATAAGCAAATGAGAATCCATAAGTTGTCTTCTACAAGTCAGTTCTGAAATCTAAAGGAAAAAATGTATTTTAAGGAAATTAACTTACTAATGCTGTTTTTTCCCCTCTGTTCTCTGAGAGGTTGAACTTGCAATTCCTCTTTAAATGCTTATCACTTTAAAAATAGGGGATTCCCTACCTGTGGCATGAATCTAGGGTAAGAAAGGAAGGTTTATAAAGTTTTAGTTATTGTTTCAAAAATATTCACTGGTAGTTATGGTTATGTCTTTCCAAAGGTGCCATCTTAACTCCTGAATTCAGGTTGTCTTGCCGCTTTTTGTTCTCTGCTTCAGAAAAAAATAATATTATAGCTTTTCTGACCAGCAAAACCTTTTAAACAAATGATTTATAGTTCTTAGTTGCTACACAGGCAATCACTGGCTCAGTTTCAATGTTCTCAGAACTGATATTCATCCAACTTTGTCTTCCACACTGTGGCAGACCACAGGAAAGAAAGCTAAGATAACTTTCCAACAAGCCTTCTCCCAGTCCACTCACCTTCACCTGAAACGTGAAGACCTATGTCTCCTTGTCTCCTTCATTAGGGTAAAGAGCATTTTACAGTGGTAGGTTGTCTGTTGTCACCCAGAGCAGATATGAAGCTAGATCACAGTACGGTTCCTGTCAAGCCCGGGCATCTGGGCTTTGTGTCGAGGCTGCTGGAAGGAAAAAGGGGCAGGTCGATATATGCTATGATCTTGCCTATGGAGTCGGTGCTTGCAGCTGGAACATAGGCGATGGTGTTCCCAGAGCCTCAGGGTAAAGGTGGCCAAAGAGCCTTGTTTTAATGCCAGCTAGAGATTAATGGAATGTGGACTTAAAGTGAAATGGATATGATTTTTGAAAAGTTTGAATGAAAAAGGTAATCATCTTTCTTCAACAGACATTATGCTAGAGCAGTTACCTTGTGCCTAGGAAAGTACTGAAATGGCCACTGCTGTCCTAGACTGGTCGGAACCACTGCAATCTTCTCATCTGCTGTCTCTATAGTCTTTTCTACCTTGGGAACTATTCACTGCTGAGCAGAAAGAATGTAATTGTTGTCAGGACCAGCAAGTGGCAGAACAAATAGTAGGCTCCATAGCAGTTTCCATAGGATGCTCACCTGGGGAATCCTCCTTCCACACTCTTACTCCAGAACTCCTAATGTGTTTTTCATTAAGATGTTATAGGATAAAATCCGTAAACCACACTGTAGGCATCATCCCAAACCTAGGAGTCCCTGGTTCCAGAGACTAACATGATAACTTCAGGGATAAATCATTGATTAAGTTTATCCAAGAGACCATTAATAAGTACTTTGATTACAATCTACAAGCACTTACACTATTAGAATTCTGCAACATGAAAAAAAAAAAGTACTTAAGCCAGGATCATCTACAAAGCTGAGTCAAGCTTGGAAAGAAATTGCACATTTTTAACCATGAGATAAACGGTCCATTGGAGCAGTTTATCGTGCACAATAGAGTATCTATTTTATTTGGCTTCATTAAATCAGATTAGATGGCTTGCTAAAAGCTTGACCTTTACACATTCTTTTACTGATACAATAAAAAGTCTGAAGCAATGGAAATGCATGCTTTGCCTTTCTGTAAGCAGTTCTGTGCCTAACTGCTCTGTCATTTGCTTTTTGGCTGTGGAACACAGTTTTGCAGAATTCATCTAAGTTTACATTCTTATACCTTTCTTTTTCTTTCTTTTGCTGGGAATTTGAGATGAAGATGCTTTGCTGCCAGCACCTCAGAATATCTCTATTATTTCTACCAACATGAAACATTTCTTAACTTGGAGTCCTGTGACCATCCGAGGAGAAACCGTGAGATACTCTGTTGAATTTCAGGGGTAACTTTCATCTGCCTTTTTTTTTCATCCCCCCTCTTTGAACTGTTTAGTTAGACGTGAAATCTTGCATTCCTCATGTCTTGAACACTGCTCAGCTCATAGGTCTAAGTAGTTAGATATTCCATCATTGTTAATCACAAATTGAAAAAACAAACACCTTCTGATGGAATTCCAGGTTCATTTGTGGTCATGCCTTAGCAATAGCTGATTGGTAGTAGATACGCAAATGATCCATTGTGTGCATTAAACCCACATAATGAGGGCTGCCTTTGCCCAAAGTACTCAAACTAAGAGCAATAGGTTACCAAGAGGAAGAGATTTATTCAGTGTTAATCTTTTAATCAGTTTACAGACATGAATATCTCCTAAGAAAATGTGGGAGGTTTGGGGTGCATCTTGAGCGATGACTTGGATCACAACATGGCTTCTTTGGGACTCTGGTTTACCAAAGACAACCAAGTCAGCTGAAGGGAGCAAGATCTGGTGCACCAGCCCTGGGTTGAATGTTCCTACTTCCCACAGTAACAGGCTGCATTTGGCTCATGGACAAGCCTGCTCAGGAGATCACCTCTAGATAATGTTTAGAGAGCAGCCATGCTGGTTTCGTATGCTCTTAGTATTTCAGCCCCACTTTATCCCTGTACTTGTTTAACTGGCAAGCAGTCATAGAGATATCCCTTATCACTATCTTCATTGTCTGCCTGCTCTTTTCCTCTCTGCAGGGAGTATGAACGGGAGTATGCCAACGAGAGCTGGATCCCCATCTGTGAGTGTTCGCTCATTACAGCCACAGTGTGTAACATCACAGAGGATATCTCAGCCACTGTTCCCTATAACCTGCGTGTGAGGGCAGACATTGGCACTCAAAGATCAGAGTGGGGCACCCTCAAAGTTTTCTTCAATCGCATCACAAGTAAGTCCTGCCATTTGAATGATGCTGCATCAGTTGAGTTCATCTGTCCCAGAGCTCTCTTGAGGCATTGCACATGTTTATCGCTGCAAGGTGCGCATGTGACTTCAAGACTATAAATGCACGGTGTGCCCTACACACACTATTTCTGTCATCCTCATGTTGAGTTGGCGTATTTCAGACTGCTTCACTCTGTTCTCAGATACAAGCTTCATCCTTCCACAAACTTCAAAAAAAGGTGGGAACACCCTAGGCACTTCTCTCAGCAAGTTGACTAGTCTTGCTCCTGATTCCGAGGACTCCTCATCAATTAGGATTGCTATGAATGCTCTAAGTCTCTTCTGAGGAAGAAATAAAAACCTCACATGACCCTGGGTCCAGGATTCCTTGGGAAACTCTAGAAAACAGTCACATCTTCCTCAGTCTGTCTCATGCTGTCCCCAAAATGTAGCTCCCTTCTTGAAATGATTCCCTCCTCTTATGTCATTGGCTATATGAAGTAACCTCAAAAGAAAGAGATAAGCCACCTCATTGCAGAAATCCTAACAATAGAGATTATACAACAACAAACACCTCTCCTGAGGTCACTGTTAGTGATTTGCAGATCTTAGTCTGGGAAGCAGTCATCAGTTTCAGCCAGCTGCATCGAAGGCCAAAGCAGACCCCATCTGAAACCCTCATGGGTCACTTGTAGTTACCTAGTGACTCATAAGCCACTATTTGGAGCTGAGGGAGTCTGATGTCTTGCCTCTTTCTCTGCAAGCATGGTCACTCTTTGCCTGCAAGTTACAGCATTGCTGAAGAACAAGCAGCAGATTGTGGAAGAACTTTCATATAGGACATGCCATTTTCCAACTGCTTGAAACCATCAACATCTTCAAAGAGTTGAATTGTAGCTTTGAGCAGTTCTCATCCTGGTCACCAAAAGAAAGCTGGTGGGTTGCATGTATGCGCAGTGTCCCAGCTCATCACTCAAGTTGTTTTCCAGCTTAGGCTCACAAGTCATTTCCTTCAGCTTGTGCCTTTGTTACCTCTGCTGTAGTCTGATCCTAACTCTACCTGGCAACCTGTGTTAAGTCAGCACTGAGGAAGATGCATGGCAAAGTGAGGCACCTTCTTTCCTGAATGAAATTTCAGTCTTCCCCTCACTTTGAGGGCAGGCTATCCAGAATCCACCTGCTTTAGGACTATAGCAAACTCAGACCCTCGCTGCTAGCTCCTAGATAGTTATTGCCAACATTCCCATGAAGGAGCAGTAGTTTTCACAGGCCCTAGTCCATGTCTTAGAGTAAGCTTATGCCTAGGAGCAGAGCTGCCTAATCCAGTGTCTCAGCTTCTGGTGGCCCAACTGGTTCTGCTGCAATAGGTCACATGGGGCTCATGGGCCAGACACCTTCCTCCACTGGAAGAAATTCAAAACCTCTCAAGTCTGTGCAACTCAACTATTGTCAAACATCACAGCACAATCATGGCGGTCCTCCTGTTCAGTACCTAGTGATTCTGAGAAGGCAGGGAAATTTCTGCCCTGGAGCAATCAACTGTTATCTCAGACCAATGTGCTTATGACAGTGAAAGGACAGTAACAGCAAGGACTTCCCTCCCTCTCCTAGCCAGGAAAAGGAAGATTTTTTCTTTTTAGAGTTGCCTCTGACATGACATGGTGTTTTCTATGTTGACAGCTTACCTGACCCCACCTCTGATGAAGATCATAGCAGATGGGTATCATTTACTAGTGGAGCTGGAAGACCTGGGGCCAGCCTTTCAGTTCCATGTTCTCTATTGGAGGAAGGGCCAGGAGAGTAGGGTGAGTTTTACCCTTGGGTTTTGGGTGAAGATGGAGACCCCACAGGACTTACAGTGAGACCACACAGACACTGTCCAGGGGCCATTTTCTATTCCATACTACAACAAGTGGGTCATGCCAGTCACTGCTACGTGAGGCTGGAGGACCTGCACAGAGTCAGTGTCTGCAGTATTCCTCTGTACTCACTGTTTTGTTCTTCTCATTCCTCTGGAGAAGTCTGTCTGCTCTTTCCATAATCTGTCTTCCTGGAAAGGGAATTCCACCAGGAACCTCAACAATTAAAATAAACCAAAAGAAAAATCACGGACTGAAGGCTTGCCTTCTTAACATCCTTTGGTTTACTTGGACCTAGAATTAAGGTGTCACATTGGAAGCACTACACAGGTTTCTCAGGAGTCTCTTGTAAAGTAGATCTGCCAAATGAACTTTAATGTGCTTAGCTGAGGGTTCTGATTATACCTGGGTAATAATGAAAACTGACAGGTGGCTTTCCATTCAGGTACTTATGTTTGTTAGCCACCAAGAACTCTTCTCTTGGGAGCATCATGTTTCCCTAGCACAAAAGGACCTAAAAATATAAACACGGCCATATCAAATCAGACCACAGGTTCATTCAGTCAAATGCTTTCTTTCTTACAGTGGCTAATAGAGATGATCAGGAAAGCAAATAAAAACAGGATCTGTATACAATCAATCTTAATTACTCAAGCTTCAGAGACATCTGCAGGGAATTCCTGATCCAAAACTGCTGCTTTAATGGTCTGGTTTTGAAGCCATGTAAACTTAGCACACCCAGATTCCTGTAGTGAGGAGTTTGACAGCTTAAATTCTTCTGAATGAAGATTCATGTGCCACAGTGAGGAAGTTACTCCTGTTCACTTTCCTCACCACAGCAATTCTTTTGTATTGACTGTTGACTTTCTCTTCCCAAGCTGAGCACTAGACTGTTGAGCTGTACCCTTCCTATACTTGCAGTTCTTCTTGCTATACTTCTATGCCTTTACAAATGTGGCAAGGGACTACACTCAAGCTCCTGTTCCTACTGAATGCTCCACTGATGCCCACTATCTGAAAGTGAGGAAGAAAAAAATCGTGGGAACATCATTTTGCATTTATCTGTGCTGAATCTCACTTATTTTATTGTATGGTCCTTCTGCAGTTATTCATAGTTAATGGGCCTCTGTGTCTTCACCTGTATTTTAACTAGCAGTTTAACCATGCAAAACGCTTACTTTTGTCAGGGAGCAGCAGGGTTGTTCCCTAAGGGTCAGAAAGCCAGGATCCAAGGTGGGAACCAGCACAAGCAATGCCCTCCTTAATGGGGTGCAGACCAACAAGGTCCAACCACAGCAGAGAGAATCAGAGGCTCCTAACAGGATCCATCGACCATTGCAGAGAAGGGAAGCAGTGAGGCAGGCCCCTCAGGCCCATGGGCAATGAGGGCCCATATAGAGAGCCCAGTCAGAAGCAAGAAGATTCAGGGGCAGGACCAAAGTCAGAGAACAACATACATGCCGGGGCTTATCCAGGAGACCATTTGTCTGCAACATAGATCCAAGGTCCATCAGGAAGGCAGTGCTGGAGACCAGCAGTCCTACAGCATAGCTCAGAAAAAGTCTAAGGCTCCTGGGCTGAGCTTAAATAGCGTCCCTGGGCCATGGGCAGGGTGGTGGTGGTAGTAGTGGGGCAGCCCAGGTGAGGCTGGTCAGGGCAATCACAGCCTGATCAGTGCACATGGGGCCTGATGCCTTCTTATCACATGGCTACTAACTTAACAGCCTTTGGAAGGGGCTTTTTTTTGTTTTGTTTTGTTTTGTTTTGTTTTGTTTTGTTTTGTATAGATCCAAGTAAACTGTATCGACCAGGTGTCTCCTGTCCATGTGCTCTAGAAGGAATCCTACTGACTTGTAACTGACTTCTTTTTACAAATGCCTATTACCTTTTTCTCAATATGTGATATTTATCCCCATTTATACACTGCTTATGGTGCACTGGAGCATACACAGTTGCACATGCCAGATTCTGAGAGGTGAGAGTGAGGGAATGTGTATTAAGGACATCATCCACATGAGAGAAGCTTCCTTATACTTCCTTCACAGTCTGTCAGGAACCAGATGTGTGAGGAAATCATAAATGAGGGACAGAGAAAATACACTGTGGGACATGGCTACATTGTACAGATGAACAGATGGAAAGGCTTCAAATACCTGCAACAGCAGGACACTGAGGGTGCAAAAATCTGACATGGTACTGAGATCTACTTGCTGCTCTCCCTTGCTCCTCTTTAGTCCATCCCTTTCCCTTTTTGTGCTGCAAAATTGCAGAAAGGCCTTAGCATCCCTAGAACAGCAGCACTAGTATCACGGGCAGGATACTGGCATCCCAACAGAAACTCTGATCCCAGCCCTTTCAGTAGGTAATGGTCCAATATTGTGGGCCAACACCATCATGAAGCCTCTTTGGTTCCTGTTTCTTTCTTTCCATCCCCTCCTGCCCTTCCAGACAAGGGTGGTCGCTTTGCTCTACTGTGCTTTTTTGCCCGCTGCTTTTCCTTTCTCTTCTGTTAACACAATCTGCCCTGACAGCTGCTGCTTCTATTACTTTCCTATCTTTTCTCCTAGAATGTCTAAGCTATTGTTAATGGTGAGACCCCTGTGCTCAATTAGCCTCTGAAGTTCAGATGCTCTTTCTCTTGAGCCTGTTGCAGATACAGCAGAAGATGGTAAAAGAGATCAGCTCCACACTTCACCTGGACACCATGGAGGCAGGAACTGAATATTGTGTAAAAGCTCAGACATATGTAGAGGCCATCAACAGAAGCAGCAACTTCAGCGAGATGCAGTGTGTGAGGGCACAAGGTAACAGCCACCTTTCCTTTCTGTTCTCCCAGAGCAGTCACACCCTAGCAGCTCAGTGATTTTCATTTTGTTTCCTCCTAATGTCTCCTGTCTTGTTTGCAAGTGTGTTGTCCCATTTGTTCCTTGAGGAAGGTAAAAAAGGTGCCCTGGCACTGATGTCCTTCCGTGGTGTGTGTGCAGTGAATGTCACCAGAGTTAGTGGGAAGAGTGGATCAGAGGGACCAGAGGGATCAGTCTGAGAGTACTGAGTGGTTTGTCCTCGCAGATTCTCTAAGAAGTTTTTCTCCTTGTCTCTAGGTGACAGATCCACGTGGCTTGTTACTGCCCTCATCTCCTCTGCCAGCTTTGCTGTGGTTGCTTTGACCCTTCCTTTCCTTGCCTGGAAAACAAGCAAAATCTTGAAGCAATTGAACACTGTGATCTGATGGTGCATGTGATGCCCTCAGAAGATGTTCTCCGACTGTGGATTCAAGAAACACTTTAGAGCAGATAAGGAAAAAAAAAAAAGGTACTGTGGAAACACATCTTCTAAACAGGCCTGGCAGATTGTGCCCCACCAGTTTTCCTCACAGTACCAATAAGGAATGTCTGTTTTCTTATGCTGAAAACTAGAGGTGTTGTGTATGAGCATGTGGTTTTGGTTGCTATTGTTCTCTTTGTAACATCCTCATCTATCAACAAAAGCGAGTAAAGACTACAGATACCAACTGCTAGTTTGTGCACTTTCCCTCCACATCCATAGTGATGGCAGACATGTTCTGAGTGTTGTCACTGGTAAAGATGAGTGTTAGGATCTTTTGTCCCTTGTCTGAGGACACATATCCTGAGCTTCCCCATGCATCCCAAAAGGGATGGATGACAGGAGGAAGGCTGGGGAGATGGGTATTTTTGTCCTGTCCACATTTAATTTCTGAGGTTTGGAACCTTGTGCCATCTCTTTGTTCTATTCACTGCCCCCCTGCCTCCTAACTCAGAACCTGCTGCTAGGGCTGCAGTCAAGAAGCCTCAGTCCTGGCCTGAGGTTCCGCACTTTGAAAAGGATGTGAAAAATTCCTGAACGTGACCTGAGACCTGGCTGGATGTGGCAGACAGCAGTGTAAGGTGCCAGTAGAAATTACAGACAACCTGGACAATGGCAGAATTTCATCAGTGCTTAAGGGGGAGCGATGTGAGACACTGTCAAACCTCGCAGATAGTTGCAGGGACCATTGAGGCCTTTGTGTAGAGCAGAGCCTTGCGGAGCAGCACTGGTTCTGCCATATGGGTCTGAGAGCACACAGGCAGCAATATCAGCAGTACCAGACTTGAGGTTGGATTTAGCAGAACTAGGACCAAGGGGTAAATATAATTAGGGGAGGAGAAGGGCAGAGAAAGGGATGCTTAAAAAAGGGGGAACGGGATAATTGTGTAGAGCAGAGCCTTGCGGAGCAGCACTGGTTCTGCCATATGGGTCTGAGAGCACACAGGCAGCAGTATCAGCAGTACCAGACTTGAGGTTGGATTTAGCAGAACTAGGACCAAGGGGTAAAGATAATTAGGGGAGGAGAAAGGCAGAGGGATGCTTAAAAAAGGGGAAACAGGATAAAGGAGTGTGCAAACCAGGTGGTCAGGGCTGCCAGGGCACCTGTGGCACAGTGGATAGTGGATCACTGGAGCTGAGGCAGGACAATAAACCAGACCTCGTGTTTTGACCACACTGCACAAGGTGATCTGCAGGGTGGGCAGTAGGCAGAGCATTGTCCGTGGCTAGCAGGCAAATGCCCGGGGCAGAAGGGTCAAGTGTCCCTGCATCAGTGCTGTTTCTGCTGACAGCATCATAGCTTTCCACGTACCCTAGCATCATCCTAATGTGTGAGGTCTGAAGAGAAGGAAAATTCTTGCCAAGTACAAGCAAGACACAGCTGTTCTGCATGTATAGCAATTCGTTTATCATTTGTGAGAACAGTCATTTAGCTCTGTGGAGAAGAAAGCAGTGTTAGCAGGACATAAAATGACATGAAAAGCTTTTTTTAAAGTGATTGGTGGCTCTAATGAAAGCGGACAGATATTTCCCTTACGGAATATGTCTTTTTAAAGAATTTCATTCTTGCAATCTTACCTCAGGCCACCAGATGTCAACAAAGCTCTGTGCAAAAAAAAAAAGAAAAAAAAAGAGAGAAAAGTTACTTTGGGCTCAGTTGGCCCCTCTGTGTTCTGCTCTGGACAAGGCAGTTCTCCATCACCCGTCCGATTACTGGGGAAGGGCTTATTGCAGATACTTGTACCATGCTGCTCCCGGACAAGGAGAGGACCTGGGAGAGAAGAGAAGATCCCTGTGCCTGGGCTGCCGTGACAAGTGCTGAGGTCTGGGGTGGGAAGCAGCTGGTGGAGAGCTGACCCTGGCAGCAGGCAGCGAGAGCCGTGGTGGGCGAGGAGGACGCAGCGCGGGAGCGCACTGCAGCCTGCCTCGCTGCTAATAAAAGGACTAACCTGTTGTATAGAGCTTCCAGGACCATGCTGGATACCAGAAACACCTGAAAAAAAATATCGTAAAGCAGGGAGATGGGAGAGAAGTGCTTACAGCCTGCTCACTGCTCAGCAAGACCTCATGCAATTAGCCTCAGGCTATTCCAGTTTGTGTCTTTGGAGGCTTGAGACCAAATTTGCGGTGCTGCCTGCATGTCCCTGGAAAGCTTTGGTGTTATATGTGCTGGGTTTGGTTAGGCTGGAGAAATTACAGAAGTAATTCCTATGCCATCTGTGTGTGGCATAGGCAGCGTCCTTACTCACTCCCTGTAGCCCATTTCCACAGGGGGAAGGAGTTAACTGTGCCTTAACAGCCATAGTGGCTGCCTTTGATAAGTGATTTTGCTCCCACTGTCGTGTTACCTCATTTTACAGAAGGACCACACAAGTAACTGCAGCAAAGGGCAACATGATCTGATGTGCCCTCTCTTTGCACCGATGTGGCAGTGAGTGCTGTTAGTTTCTGAGTGCACTTCATTGCTGTCCTCAGAAGGTGCTGTAAGACAATAAAATACTAACCTGCAGTGTGTTCAGCCATGTATAAGTTGGAGGTTGTGGTTCCTAAAAACGGTCTTTTCCTGCCAACTTTGTGGGAAAACAAGAGCAAAGTAAATACTGATAAGACCAGTTCTCAAAGAAAAACAATTCATTCTACTGAGTGCAGTCCAGCTTAAAGTTATTACACGAACATTTTAAAGCTTTTCATAATATTACTGAGTTGACAAAAAAAGGAAGAAATTCAGTTATCTTTTACATAACACTAACCAGGGAATATACCCTAATTTTTCCTGTGAGGTTTATTTCCTTTGAAGCATATTAGTGTTAGCTACTTTTTAGTACTATTGATGTTAATACAGACTCCAGCATTTTATTGTCCAAACAAAAATAGAAATCTTTAAATTGACTTTTTTTAAAAACTATTTTTTGCTGCATAATTGCTATATGATTTTGTCTCTTTAAAAGTTATATTTTTTTCTTACAAAATCTAAAAGTAGCCCAAATCACTACTTTGAATACAAATTAATTTCAATTTCCTGTGAATATGGTACTGCATCCTGCAAATAAGATGCTACAAAGATTATAAACTGCTAAAACACTTTGGATAACGATGTTTATTGTTGAACTAGTCAATATACAAAAGATTCTCATTGGTATTAAAATTCTACAAAACTGCCTAAGCAGAAAATTCTCAGTACAAGTAAGTTTTACTCTTCTTAATAATACAAAGCATTAAAAATATAGAAATGACTAGGGTAAGGTATAAAAGGAATTAGAAAATAGCAAGGGTAAGGGCTTACATTTTGAATAAGCTTAAATGAATATTGCAAATGGGGCCCTAATTTGGTTTCATTTTGTGTATGGGCTATAATTTAACTATTACTATAGAAATTGCTACTTCTGGGAAGTTTAATGCCATTGATTTGCTCAGGATCACAAGCAAACTTTCATTAACAGCCAAGGTCAGGCTTTCATTGCTCAGGCCAGCAGGCAGTTGCTCTCCTCCAAAAATGTCCTCTTCATCGCGACAACCTTCACTCCTGGAGTGAGCTTCAGTGGGCTGCTGGAGCTGGCTTTACAACTCTGCAGCACTGGAATAAAATAGAAAAATGTGGAAACCCCCAGTCTGAATTTGTCTGGCCTAAGATGTCAGTGGCTTCTCACAGTTCCCACGTTACATGGCTGCACATCAGAGCGAGCCTTGGGAGGAGACTGTTAAGCCACAGACCATCAACTGTCTGTGCAAGTCGGCTGAAGGTCTTGGGTTTTCATTTTCCCTTAGGACATGAACAAGATCTGAGTTGTTCTGAACCACAGACATCAACATTAGTCTTTATCTTCTACCAGATGTCTGAATACAGAGCATTGTCCTGACTGTCCAGCTTGGGATGGGCTTGCACACCATTCTCTGTTCTTTGGTATCAGGTCTTTGCCATTGCTACCACCAGCCATTTCTAACAGGACACCATGGCATCCTCACCTAGGCAAAGCCAAGCTTCAAGAGTGAGCCAGATGGCATCACATGGTGATGCTGGGACACTCAATCTGTCCAACTATCTAGGTATTTCCCTGCTAGCCAGGGAAAGGAGCTCTTACTAGGTTTTTTCCATTTCTTCACCCTACCTTTTAATACCCTTTTCTTCCCTTTTTCCATCCCAATTCCCTTTCACGTAAACAACACATCTAATTACCCTGTTTGTCCTTGTTTTGCTGTATCCATACATAAGTATGGTAGTTCTAACACCACTGCACGGATGATCTTGACCCTATATAGTGTTATAGGAATAGCTCCCTAGGTGCTGCTGCTCTTGCAGTGCTCTACTGCTCTTGCAGTGCTCTGCTCCACAAAAGGTCCCCAATGGACCTGAAACGGTATATGAAATTTGACTTTTTCTCAACTCACTCCCCTTTAAGTACCTGTGAAACACAGCCATCCCTCCTGGTGTTGGCACCTTACATTGCTATCTGTTGTGTCCAGCAAGTTCTCATGTTGTCTCCAGTAATTTTCTATGTTCTCCTTAATGAGCAGAACCTCAGGCCAGGGCCAACGTATCTGCCTGCAGCCATAACAACAGGGTTTCTGCTGGCCTCAGTGCTGGGAATTACATGACTGTAAAACTGCAGGAAAAACTGCATTCCCAACTCCCTCCCTGCTGGCCAAAGCTCAGGATGTGATGGGCACTGTGGAATAATGCCAGCGAGGAGACACTGTGAAGTGCAGCTCTCAGTTGCACAGGTCTAGCCAGACCTTTGCAGTAGCTATATGCTTCCTCAGCCTCTTCTGCCCCTCATGGGCATATTGTTAGTATTGGTCATGTACAAACTGAATGTATAAAAGTGGATTCATCAAGCATAGGAGAAATTTCTGAAAGGACAGCCCGGGTCATGAAGGTCCCCATCAGTGCAATATGTGGAAGACACCTTCAGTTCAAACCAACTGGACAAAGAGTAAGTAGTGTAATTCCTGCAGACTGAAATTCTGGAGCTCTACCTGCTGCATAAGGAAAGATTTGTGGGGCAAAATCAGCTTGTATTGGACCTTCTGGTTACCTCACATGGATGTGGCAAATTTCTCAGTGAAGTTTGCTGAGTCTAATCATGGGATTTCTTTGGAGCCTTTAGTTCAAAATACAATAATAAGAAAAACAACTCTCGACTTTCTTGAGCACTGCACAGGAACAGGTTCTTAATGTTACATCAAGAGATGTTCATATTCGAGTGATGATCATAATATACTCAGAATCAGCATCCATGTGAGAACAACTAAGAATAAGAAATCAACTATCGTTGTGCTAATTTCAGACAAGAGTATTACAGGAAAATTAGGAAGCTCATTAAGACACAGCAGAAAGGGGCAATTAAATTGAAAGTCTTTGCAGGTGTCATGAAGACTATTTAAAGACACAACAAGGCTCAAATTAAATATGTTTTACCTGTCAAAAAATATTCTAGGACAAGCAAAGAAAAGCTGGTACAAATAAATAGGAAGGTGAGGGAAGATAGTACAGGGAAGGAGGCATCCATCCAAAATTTGAAGTCATGTCCATACTAGAAAAAAAGGAGGAGTCACACTCTCTGTCTGATGAAATGTAAACACACAGCGCATCAGGACAAAAAGAATGTGAGGAACAACTTGCTGAAGACATCTCATCTAATAATATATTCTTTAATTGCTGGAATCCTTACTCAGGAGAGCATAGGACTATCTTTCGCAAGCAGATGGGCATCTGGAGTCCAGACAATTCTGCTGCCTGGGCAATATTCAGCCAAGAGTTCCAAAGTGAGGGTGGGAGAGCTGAACACCAGCCATGGTGCACAGCTACTTGTGGGATGACGAGATAATTCAGGCTGGAAGGGACCTCAGGAGCTCTTTAGCTCAACCTCCTGCTCAGACCAGATTACTCAGGGCTTTACCCATTATGGTCCTGAAGGATGGAGACTGCACAACCTCTCTGGGCAGTCTGTTCCACTGCATGGCTGTCCTCAAGGTGAAAAAGTTTTTTCTTAAATCCAATCAGAATTTCTCTTGCATTATTTTGACTATAATACTGATCTGGTCAAGGCTCAGTAGCTTTGATCTGGCTTTGAAGTTAGCTCTGCTTGGAAGAATTCTGAAGATCCCATTCCAGCTGAAAATATCCCTGTGATTCACATTTTGCAGAGCTATTTTAACTGAATTCTTTATACCTATATCAAATTATGTACACCATTTGGTATTATGTGGGTTATATTAGCATATGCAAAATCTTATGGTGTTTCCTTGAACAAGGGAGATGCTCTCCGCTTTACTAAAGCTGTTCAGAGTGTTTTATGGAAGAATAATGGACATCTGTGAGTCTTGAATGGGATCTCCAATGTGTCAGAGCCTCTCATTGGAGTACATGGTAGAAAAATTAGAGATCACTTCAGTTGATGAATATGGCCTTAAAGACTAAGCGGAGAGGTAGATTGTTTTCTATTTGAGACCTTGCAGGAAACTGAAATAGGGACTGTTCCATAACAGAAACTCAGTGGGCTTTATATGCAGGGAAGGGTTTAGAAAGAAGGGGTGTGCAATCAGCTTCCAACTTGCAGGTACAGCCGCAGACCCCTGAGCTAAACAGGCCAGAGTCCTTGTACTAAGGCTGAGCTTTTTTCCTCCTATTTTGATTCCTAGAAGATGATTGCATGTTTCCTTTGAGCAGTTTCTGCTTCATTTTTCCCCTTTACTTTGGCCAAAGAGTTCACATGATCCCATGGAGGTGGCTTTTGTTACAAGCCTGCTGCAACTCTATAGTTTTGGAAATACCCTGTTTTCAAACCTCTCTCCCACTGGTTGTATAATGCCTCTCTCTTCACTGCTGTGCTTTCATTCCCAGTGTCCTGCTCATCCTCCGGGCTGCTCATAGATCTCCTCCCTCCTGCTGCTCTCCAGACACACTGAGGCTAACATTTCCTCTCTCCTTGCCAAGGCCTGGCCTTGGCTCCCTCTTCTGCCATCTGGTATAAAGTCACTGTTAAATTTGACACTGTCCCCGTCACTCTGCTGAGTCCCATGCTACCTCCAGTGCCTTGTAATTCTGAGGCTGCTCTGCTCAAAGGGCACCAGCTCAAGCCCACTGCTCTTGCCAGGTGAAGCACATGGCATCATGAAGTGGTTGAGAAAGGGTATGTATGAAAACATACTCCATTCTTTACAGCCCACAGGGCCAAACAGGAGCCCAGCAGAGCTGCTACATCTCAGATACTTACTCTCCCCTAGAAGTCTGTGTTTCTATGAACTGATTCCAGACAACAGCTCAGATTTAGAAATCAGCAGGGTAAATAACTACCTGCAGACAGACAGACTTCATTCCATTTGCCAGCTACAGCATAGCAGGTGTTTCCTTGTACATTCACAGACTGCTGCAAAGAGGAGGTGATTCAGCTCAACCTAATCCATACTGAAGCTGCATTCCTTTGCAGTTGCAATGGCCTAGGGCTATATGTAACCACCATGGCTCGGTAGGCGTGTGAGAATGATCTGATCCCTCAGAATCCAAAGCCTGATTTTAAATAGTTTCCATTATAAACTCATACATTTCCTGGCAACAATCCTGCGATAAACATCTGTATCAGTAAATAGGTATGCTAGAGCTCTTGCCTGTGCAAATTTAAATAGTCCCTTCTGCGAATCTTAGTTTCTTGCTTCTGCTATTTCTAGACTTGACAGATATTTGGGAATATTTGGATCTTGAAATCCAAATCTTCTGCTAGCCTGAGTCACTGAATGCTTGCTCTGTGTAGAGAGCCCTTTTTGTCATCCTGTTAATGATCCTCTCTTTATTGAAATGTGCATTTGTGTCGCTGAAATTTATTTTCTCTTCAGTAATGACAAAAAAGTAAAAACACCAAAATAATACAAATTGGTCGTATTCAATGATGCCAGTCAGAGTGGTCCCACCAAAAAGCCTTCTTTGTGCAGAATACGTAAGTAGCCTTTCCTGCTTAGCTCCAGTAGAGCCTAATTTCTCAGATGCATTTTGTACAAGGCACAGATTCTCCAGAGGGAATACGCAGAAAACGAATCCCAAGATACAGACCTCACTCAAATCTGCCTAGTCACCTCTTTTTGAAGTAAAATTTCATTGCCAAATCGTATTTTACTACT
Organism: Tinamus guttatus; assembly: GCF_000705375.1. The sequence goes on along the minus strand of NW_010589208.1, from coordinate 55,035 downwards.
TACAAAAGTCTGGGCATATAGTCAAATCCTAGCAATGGCAGTAAGATTTACCAACGTATTAATAAGTGATTAATAGTCTTCATGTAAATGCCATTAAATGTACATAGTTTATTCCTTTGTGAGGCAGAAGCTGAAAACTACAATCACTTAAATTTTCTAGGTTTTTCTCATAGGAATATATTGATAATAGGAGGAAAAACATCTATTTCAGCATTTGAGCCAAAGCTCACATCTGAGGAAGAAGTGAAATTTTTCATTAAATACATCCCAGTTTCGCTGTTTAGCCTGAAGTACTACAATGCAACGATTTTAAGGTCAATATGTTCTCAGAAGATTTTGATCAGCTACTGTAGTGTCAGTGTGACTCTAGTAATGTTGCAAAAACTGGAAGTAGTATAAACAAATTCATTTGTAGTTAGCTGATGAGGCACCTGCAAATGCACAGTGGAATATGACCATATATAAATTTACATGAATGTGGAAATCAGATGTGTGGGGTTATAAAAGGGCATGTTTGTGTAATGCCCCTTTGACATTTCTCAATATTGCTATCCTTATCATCTCTTGGGGCCACTGTTTTGCCAGGCCAAGGAGTCTATGAATATTAAAAAGCTCACAAGCTGCCAGTAAGGCTTTGATGTGCAAGAATGCTTCTTTAATTTTAGTAATAAAGAATGTGAATTCTGCCTCTAGAGTTCTGCTTAGGTGAGCCTGTAACTTCTTAAAATAATTTAAATGTATCTGAGCAAAGTTAACCTCGAAAAAGTAACAAATATTAATTAAACTTTCATCTGAATCTAATCCAACAGTCAGCATTTTGACTCTGAGGAAATAATTATTGTAAATCCAAGATAGAAAGATTTCTATTTCAGAGTCAAAAGTAGGATACCAAGGCCCCTTATAAGAACTAGAAGAATGAAATCTGTATCCAGGGAGCAAGAATCCATTATGTCAGAAAGATTCTTATTGTGAATGGGGAAAGGTTTCCTATTTACCCATAAATCAGCAATGCAGTTTAATAAAAGCCACCACATAGGGTTATAAAACCACTCAGTTTCAGGTAGAGCAGAACTGCATCTTTGCACTGGGCACAAGCCCTTGCAGCAGCTAAAGTAACTGCTACAGCTGCCCTAATACTGCTCCACTGCAGCCCCTCTGGTGCTGCCCTCCGTGCCACAGCCTGAGGCTGCCCAGCCTGTTTTCTGCCAGCAGCCCAATCTGGGGGATGAGGAAACCCCAGCTCCTCTGTCCTGCTGCTCTGGGGCATCAAGATGCCCTGGCTTCTGGAGTCATGATGACAGACCTTCTTCTTCCAAAATAGATGGTCACAGGCAAGTGGTCTATTAAGAATGGTCCCTGGAACATCCTAGTTGCTCAGGCATGACCATCCCTCATTCTTTCTGTCTGTCCCTCTCTTCCATGTATTTAGGACTAGACGAAATGGCTGGAAACTGAAGCACCAAAAGTTCCACAGGAACTTAAGGAAAAATTTCTTAACAGTGAGGGTGCCAGAGCACTGGAACAGGCTGCCCAGAGAGGTTGTGGAGTCTCCTTCTCTGGAGATCTTCAAAACCCGCTTGGATGCAGTCCAAGCACGTGCTCTAGGTGACCCTGCGTGTGCAGGGGGGTTGGACTAGATGATCTCTAGAGGTCCCTTCCAACCCTAAGCATTCTATGATTCTATGATTCTACCCTTCACTCCCATTAGCCATCTCTCACTCCTATTAGCCATCTCTCATGTCAGACAATTCTTGGAGAGCATCTTCTATCTCTCAGCTTATCGCTATGCTCAGACAAAATCTCTTCTTTTTCAGTTGTAAGTAGGATGCCCTAAGCTATAGCCTTGCATTAGGAGGACTGCCTTTCCAGGCAAGTTAGTCAGTCAAGACTCCGAGCCATAATTTACAGCATAAACTTGTTTAAAGTCTGTCATTTCTGTTCATCTCTCTCCACCAGCTGTTGAAACAACTAAACGCAGATATCAAATGCATACAAATTTTTTGCATGCCAGTTGTGTGCTAAATACATCGATCACACAGGTTTTACAGAGAGACCCTCTGTTTGCGGCAGACTGCAATTCAGGCAAGCTGCAGAGACACCATTTGTCGTCAGCAGAACGAATACCTGCAGATCTAGTGTCTGAATGATGCAGTTACGGTGTCAAGGATATGGTGAGCAACATCAACAAGTGATTAAAATACCCAAACCAACTACTTAGAAGAGAGAACTTAGAAATGTCTTGTATATGGACAAGCAACACTGGGTCAAGGAAAATGTAGCATTAGTTATGGGACAGGCATAGAAAAGAGCCAGCAGTTTGTTTTTATTGCTTTGCTTGCTGTCCAGATTGCTAAAGGCCTTTGGCTACAATACTGTCAGAAACCATTTTTTTGCCTGGTTAGTTTAGGAGCAGGAAAAATTTCCTGAGCAATCGTGTTATGCTTGACTCAACCCCCAGAAGCAGTGTGCATGGCAGGCTTGTCCTTAGTAAAGTCCGAAGTTAAACGGAAGATCAGGATTTTATCTGGTATCAATATTCGGCCCACCTTCAAATCTATCATCGCCAGATTGTCAATTCACTTGATGCTTGTGTAGAAAATCAGTAATGTCTCCGCAGGACCTCACAGATCTGTGGGGTCAATCTATGGCTCAGCCTGTAGGCTTGGAGAGCTGAGGATCATTGCTGCTAATTTGGGTGAAACTGAGCACTGAGAGAATTTTTTTTTTAAAAAAAGGTAAAACTAGCAAATGAAGTGAAAACAGCAACAGGTCACCTTGATATGGAATGGGAAAACTGCATCAGTGACCACCTATATGGCCACAATCTAGGGGAGGACTGCACCCTTACACCAGCCTTCTCCAGTTATACAAGTAAAACCAGTTGAGTGACTTAGATTGGGAAAAATCTTTTATTTAACAGATGGATCCAACAGAAGCACACTGGGCTGGAATGATGGGGGAGGAACAGGGCACTCCAACCAGGAAGAGAACTAGAAAAAGATAAGTTCTGCAGATAGCGTATGTCTAGGTAAAAGGAGAAAAATTCTGACTAGAGAAGGTGATTTTGAGCCATTCACATGACAAATGAGTTGCAGAGGTGGAATATGTGCCTCTGTGGTGCGGAGGAATTGAGTAGACAAAGTACCAGGAGAGGTCCAGCCCAAGGAGAAACTGGGAAGCCTCGTCCAGTGAGTGCTGAAGACAACATTATAGAAGGAAACCTCTCAACACTGTTGGCATCAAATGAGTAACCAAACTAAGCTCATTAGATCACCACCATCACTGAGGAACCCAAAGGAATGCCCTCCTTGTTTTTAGTGAATGTTGCTGTGCTTCAAAACTAGAAAAAAACACAGCTGGTTAAAAGAGTTCCTTTGCAAATGCTATCAATATTTTAAATCCTCTGAGTCGAATTCTTTCTGTTCCCAAGTAAATACTGAGTAATAACAATTTGCACTGATCCAGTAGGAAATAATAAAGGAAAAGGTGGTTAGTTATTACCCATGAAGATAGTTTTTCTCTAAACATGAGAGAAAAGCTATTACTTCAAAATTGACTTCAGAGGTTTTTGTAGTTGCAATATAAAGCCTACTTCTCTATAACATTCAAACCCTTCTGCTTTACTATTAAAGATAATACCACATAAATACAACTTAATCCAGGCATCTGAACTGCTTTCTGTAACACATGCATGATCTTTCCATTTTTATACACACCAAATCTGATAAACAGAGATTATATAAAGATAAATTGTTGGGGCATTACACCATGAGTATAGCACAGACTACTTTCCTTCTTTCCAATAAATCCTAACAAATTCAGACATAGGAGTCCAATAATTAAAAAAGCTGACTTTTGTTTGGAAGAAGAAAAAACTTTCGCATAAGAAAAACCCCGACTTTCACCATGCTTTACTTTGTGCTGAATGTTTTAAAACTCTTGAGATCCTAAAACTCTACATCACAAAAGAAACCAAATTGCTGCCTTACTTTCCCGTATTGCCACTATCTCTGTTCTCAACAGACTTGTCAGCCCCCACAGAAAACAAAAGCAAAGAAGATAATGAGGAATAGATATAGAAGACTCTGTTAGGATTAGGACTGAAAAAATCTCTGAAGCATTTAGGACAATATTGTCACAGACAACAAAAGCTGTTGATGCCCATCTCCCAGTAGGAGAAATTGTGTGTCACGAAGTTGTTCCTGGGACTGGAAAATACAAGCCATGGAACAGCAGAGAGAGAAGATTTGTGAGAAAAGACCTGTAAAAATATGTATTCACACTTAGAGAAGTGTGGAGTCAGATATTGACAGCTGCTGGAAGCATAATCCTGGCGAAGGGTGTGAGCTCCCTGTGAAGCTATTTTGTCAAAGGTGAAGGTTCACTATTTATTTTTCTAAACAGGTAGATACGCTTGGGAACATTCTAAGTGAAATGTGTGAAATTAAACATTTCTAAGTGAATTATACTGCAACATGAAAAACACCGCTGCCATAATCCTGTCATCCTCTAAATAACTGTCATCTATACTTGCCTGTCTGGAATTAAAACCAACCAGATAATGTTGAGTAGCTTGCAAGGTGAAATGCTGAAAGGACTGCAACACCAAGAGAGTAGAGATCATTCTTACAGTGCAAGGAAGACTGTGCACAGGTGTCATCCTCCTGCACAGGCCCCTGGAGAAATCTGGTGTCAACGAGGCATCATCACGTATGTGCAGGAATGAGCCATGTGAAGGCCACATGAGTTGAGAAGTATCTGCTGCACGAGGCTGTTCCTCTAATCTTGCGAAGTTCTCAACTGTTCTCAAAGAGCAGAATTTTCTACTTCTACCTTTTTAGTTTAAAAAGGCTAGAACCAAACGATTCTGTGTAAAAAGGGAAAACTTTCTTCTCAACAGACATTTGGAAGCAGACATGCAGGACAGACACCAGCAAAAACACAGTGCAGAGTCCTGTGGTTACCTGTGGTGGGGATGTGTGAGAGGGGCTCCTGAAGGCTCGCGCAGCGGCCTGCTGAGGAGACGCTGCTCCACCAGGGTCCCTGCATCCCCACAGGCCCTGCAGGACATCTGAACAAAGCTTCAAGGATCACTCAGTCCAAGGGCTGGGTGGACAAGCAGGTTGTTCTCCACAAAAAAATGATCTTCATCTAATACGGGGACAAAAGCAACACTGTGTGACAGATGTGGCCAGCCTGAGCACGTTGAGGCAGGTCTTTCAGAGTGCATCACCGCTGACATCGGGTATCCTGCCTCCTCGCAGCACTCAGTGCTCACCACGCAGCTCTCACCCGGCATGAAAATGGTCTTCAACTCTAAGAGTGAGCACATCAACAAGATGGGGCAATGCTCTGGGAAGGGGACATTACTGAGTGCTCCCTGCATTTGTTTTAATAAGTTCTATCCCACCACACAAGCCAGGAGCATCATGAAAACCCGCTTCAAACGAAACACCTGCATGGGCTGTGCCTGCAAAAGAAAGCCTGCAAAAGGGGCTCTGCTTGCTGTGGTGGAAAACACGCTTTTTGTTCATTACACACTTTTAAATATGAACTCCTCTGGGACTGTGCTGACTTCCAGAAGACGGAGAATTGCACTGCTAAACTGGCAGCAGAAACAGCCCCCTCATTTACACCCAGAAGCACTAAAGTAGCCTTCAATCCCTCCTTTTTTGTGGACAGATTTCTACCCCCTGCTATAAAACAATGCATTTCCCGGGGACGGATACGGATTCTTCCGGAGACTTGGATGTGACGCCTCCCCCCAGTGAGAGCCCGTCAGTGTGATGCAGTGGCCCCTGAGGTGGCCACAGCGCGTGGCAGCGAGCGGAGC